>JAODAL010001988.1:0-209809 GCA_025379985.1 Phyllomedusa bahiana | reverse complement strand
TTTGTGCTCTGAAGAATCAAACCAAAAGTTCACAGGAATGGATTCATTTGCAAGCCTTATAGCTATGCAAATTAGAGTTTAAGTAGACGCATTATGTTAATAATTAGTAGTATTAATTGGAATTCTGTAAGGGCATGCTAAACTAATAGAGCTAGATCCTTCTTATATGTTTTGGGTTAAATTAAAAGGAATGAATGGGTGCCCTGCAACACATAATTTTCTCTTTAATTCTGCTGCAGTACACTTGAGCACTTATATGGTGGTAACAAATGCTTATGTTCCTAAAAATTGTATTTCTATTCAGATGACACACTATACTTTTCAAAAACAATAAGAAACTGTGATCATCAGACTTGAAGGTTGAAAATAAGAATCAAGGCACTGTATAAAAGCACACGTGATTTAAAGTTTGTTCACTGGATTTTATGCTTCTACACAGTTGAGTCACATCCTTATCACCACTTCGCTTTGGCTGTCGGCACACACATCCCTCGTTGCCATCACGAGTTACAGGGGCGATTTATCAGAGTTGCAGAAATGGATGATTACTGGTTTTCGGGCCAAGAGTGGCAGTATTAGGGTATGTTCACACAACGTTTTTGATCCGTATTTTTACAAGAAGAGAAACTGCATCCAAAAAATGAATCCAAAAATGCAGTTGCAGATGCTTTTTTGGAAGCGTTTTTTGGACCCATTTTTCAATATATATCCATTTTTCAATTTTTTGTATTATACTGAAACCACTCAAGATTCTATAATAAACTATTTATCTAAAACATGAATAAATTTATTAAAAACTTCTATAATTTCTATAAACACCCATTCTATACTAAAAAACTGATTTTATATAATTTATATATATATATATATATATATATATATATATATATATAAAAGTGATTTATAAGATTAAACATGTAAAATGCTCTTATAGCGCCCTCTATTAGGCTTCCTCTAAAACACATGTAAAATGCTGGTAGCTCCCCCTAGTTGGCTTCCTAACGTAGGTCATTAGGTTACTAAAGTTCAAACAGTTCTTCTAGATCAAATAAGACCTCTAGGGGCCGATTTAGTGTATTACACTTCAAATTTTAATCCAACGTGTTTTTCGGATGCACTTTTCGTATCAAAAGCACATCCAAAACATACCCAAAAGTATGTTGCGCTTTAGGATCCATTTTTCGGGCTCCAAAAGCGCACCCCATTGTTTCCCATGGGGATTTCACTTGCGTAAAACGCAAGTAGAATTGAGATGTCAATTCTTAAAACTGACCCGAAAAGCGCATTGAAAAGACGCAAGTAAACATGCAGCAGCTATCAGTCGTCTGAACGGAGATGTATGTTTTACATTGAAACCAATGTAAATCAAACTTAACAATAAGTTTTTTGGATCCATTTTGGGCCGAAAAATGGATAAAAAAACGGATATGATAAATGTCTTGTGAACATACCCTTACTGAAACTACGCAGTTTGTGAACAGTTTGCGCACTGCTGTTATGAAGGGTTATGGTAAGTGGACAAATGGCACCATTGTGGTAAGAGATGTGGAAACTCCACCACGTACCATTGATGTGAAAGATGAACGTTGGCTACGTAGGTACACTAGGGAAGACAAACATGCTACAGCAGAGCAGCTCACTGCCAAAATGAAACAGGGCGCTACCAGACGTGTGTCTTAAACAAGACTTCGGCATACTCCTATGTATGGGGCTCTGAAGCAGTCAGATGGTCACTGCTAATTTTCAAAAGGTTGCTCTCTCTGATGAACAACATTTTTTGATTCATCGAACAGATGGACGTGGGTCTGTCAGCCAGTTAACATCAAAAGACCCTGCAACCATTGCCAGAAGAACAAAGCTGGTGGTGGTAGTGTTATGTTCTGGGGAATATTTTTGTGACATTCTCTGGACCCACTCATTCATGTGGAAGGCACTCGACAGATTTGGGTATTAGTCCACCTTTGTAGATCACATACACCCATGCAGATGGTCTTCCCTGAGGTGGTTGGGATCTTCCAAAAAGACAATGCAACATGTCACATGGCAAAAACGTCTGATGTTGGAGACTTCCAAGTACTACTCTGGCCCTCTAACTCCCAAAACTTGAACTCAATTGAGCATGTGTGGGACCACATTGATCATTGTGTTCCCTCTATGGATCCTCCTCACACAACCTCCATCAGTTGTGGGATGCACTGCAGTCAGCATGGCTCCAGATTCAAGTAACGACCTCCCAGGACCTTATTGAGTCACTCCCAGTCCATCTAGCTGCTCTTCATGAGGCAAATAGCAGTTACTTTGGATATCAGCTGGTGGTTATAATAATGTGACGCGACTGTGTAATTCGACAACCCCTTTGTAATATATTCAAGTGACAGTGATCAGCACAAGCATAAGGTAGTGCAGGCTCATTTATTTGCAATGCAATTATTCGGTCTTCATTTCTTAATACAGATAAGGAGCTGAATGTTAATTTGGTTTCCCAAGGAAACATCAGATGGAAAGTTAATTTTTCCATAGAACTCCAATCCACATTCATTTAACAGTGTAGACATATCAACATAAGAAGTCACTGTGTGTCCTGGGCACATAACACATCCATAGGACAGGATGACAGCATAGTTATGCCACGCTCTGAGATGGATTATAGTAAAATGCAAACGACATTTAATTATGCTTTAATAGAGGTTCATTATCTGCATATTTTTTTCTTTTGCCATCAAAATTCTGTTTTAGCTTGTGCTGCTTATCCTGGCAGAATGTTCTTTTTATTAAAAGGGGCGTTTTCATCTTGAACATTTAGGCCTCGTTCACACGGCTTATTTGGGGACGGATTGGCGCCGTACTCCGCGCCGGATTTGCGCTTCAGTACGGCGCCAATCCATCCCTGTCATTACGGTAATCCACTGCTCTCATAGAGAACAGTGGATTCCGTCGCTCCTCCCCGCTCGGCGAATCCGCTGCGGGGGGAGAAAGTGACATGCACATTATTTACGCCGCGGACGCGCCGTAAACAATGCATTGTCTATGGGGCCAGGAGCGGCGCCCCCGCCGCGCTCCGCCCCCGCCCCCGTCCCTTATTCACGGCGGATTTGTGAGCTCAATACGGCTCACAAATCCGTCGGGAATAAGCCGTGTGAACACGGCCTTATAGTGTAAACAGGATATGCATTTAAATACATATGGTGAGTGCATCCACTCCAGAGCCAACACTGATAGGGAGAAAATAGTCCTGGGATGGTCAGTGATGTGATGGTCACACTTGTGTGTTCCACTGTTTTTACAAAAGGGGATCAGGTATATACGCCACACATACTCTAGTTCAGGCATCCTCAAACTGTGGCCCTGCAGCTGTTGGGAAACTACAACTCCCATCATGCATTTATATAATCTGTAACAGTGGGAATGATGGGAGTTGTAGTTTCCCAACAGCTGGAGGGCCGGAGCTTGAGGATGCCTGCTCTAGGTAGACATTAAATGAGTTTTTCTATCTTATAAATTAATGAGATCTAGTTAAAGAGAACCGGTCACATATTTTATGCCTCCCTTGCTGAAGATAGCACATGCTGCCCACTGATATAGATAATATAAATCCATAATGGGAGTTGTAGTTTCCCAACAGCTGGAGAGCCGACGTTGCAGGCCCCTGCACTAGCTTGTGCTGTCCTCAGCAAGGGTGGCATAACCTACGTGACAGGTTCTCTTTAAGCTATGACATCATCGGATGATTGATCTGCCCTTCAGTTACCTGCATAGCTATCGTTGGGGCACTGCTGTGTGGGGTAAAACAGTGAAGATGACACAGTTTTGGTTCTCCCCTGCACAGGGGTGCAGGCCAATGGCTGTGTAGAAAATAGCAGTGTGGTGCCATTCTTATGAATAGGTCTAGCTTCAGGCTCAGGATAAGAATCAGTGAGGGTCCCAGAAGTTGGATGTGCCATCACTTACATGAATAAACCTTGACCTAAAACTGCAGATCAAATTTGATTTAAAAAAAAAAAAAAAAAAAAATACATCCAGTTTGGAGGTAGCAGTATTTTGTTATGAACCACCCAGCAGTGCAAACACAGCATGGCATCCACTTGAGAATTTCCAGCTGATTGGCCATTAGAAAATGGTTTCCATCAATGTACAATCAACTTATCAGAGTTTCGAAAAATACTGTGTAGTTAAGTCTCTACTCGTCAAAACTGCAATACATGGCTTTCCTGTAAAGGATTCTTCAAGTGTGGCACTAGCCCATGTTGAACCTGTGGGTATGCATATGTTAATAAAACATTTGCCAATTCGCATAATGGCACAGTTTACAGCATAAAGCAATTTTTTTTAATTGTAACTCGAATTATGTGGTGTATATAGCATATTGCACTCTGTGTGGCCTCCAATATGTCAGCAGTACCACGAGGAAACTCAAAATCCGGTTTTTAGAACACCTTAACGATATTTCTAGTTCATCTATCAGAAACAGATCTAATCTGTCCAATCATTTTCGTGAAGTACATAATGCTGATCCAACTGGGCTTCAAATACAGGCAATAGAAAAAATATTCAGATCTACCCAGGGTGGAGACATGGGCCAGTTGCTACATGACAGAGAAGCCTACTGGATTTTCACTCTGAATACATCTGTACCATATGGCCTCAATCTCAAAAGAGAATTGATGTTTCATTACTAAGCATGAAATGGGTAAATTGTGGAATATGGATTTTATCATTATTATATACTTATGCCACATATTCATAGCTCATAATTCAGGTCTGGATACATTGAGAAAAATGAGGGTACATCCATGCATCTACATGTGTATGCTTATGTTTTTGTTTGCAGGTCTTATTGATGGGTTATATATAGATCTTTACCTTATTTGCCTGCTACGTATATACATCACGTTATTTCTATAGAGTATTGAGAATTTCAGAAGTTATGATATCCGGTTTCATTACCTTGGAGCTTTTCCTGCATTTCGTTAATTATTTTTGACATAGTGAGGCATCATCAGCATTTGCTTTTGTTCTTGTCTCTTTGTCATGTCTTGCCCTCGTATAATCACTATCTGATATGTTCACTCATTCCGAGGGCTCTATTACGTGCATTTCTTGCCAATACCAGTCTTATACGTTCTCTTTAATGTGCGCATGCCCGGCATTTTGTCATATCCGGTTTATCCCGGATCGGAAGCCGAGCGGCACACACAAACGGAATGCCGGTCAAACAGCTCCAGGTAAGACCACTTGCTTCTAAAAGTTAATTATTATTATTTTAATATTTAAGGATGGGGCACAGGCATGGTCTACATGCTATGACTAAGGGTGCGTTTAGTTTCACCCGAAACACGTAAGCGAAATCGTTTGGGGGACTCAAGGAGGCTATGATAACGCTGGTGTTTTTAAGAATGTCTCCAATAAAGGCTATTGAATTTTAAATTATTCTAATCTGGTGAATATCGCTGTTCCGGGCTCCTTCTTCAGTGACTACATCATTCACATCTTTGACTCCAGATGAGAATACGTGCTGATGTCACCGGATAGCTGAAGAATTCTTGGGGTGAGCTGACCTTTTCACTTTGTTTGCAATGTAGTTAAGTGATACAGTGTCAGGGCACTTACAGGGTTTACTCGCTTCATACCTTTATAGCAAGTCAAAAGAACTCCTAGGTAGAGATTGTCCTGCAAGAAACTTCTGGCCAGAGAAGGCAGCTTCCATATGGGTGCCCATCTGTGCGGCATTCTCTACTAAAGTTTACTGGGGTTAAACAGATTTAGAAACGTACCTAATGTATATGGCCAACCTAACTGTCCATCAATATGATTTATAAAGACTACTGGACAGATACTCTTGGCACTGCCTATTCTTAATAACATTCTGGTTTTAGTCATGAAAAACATGAGAATATTCTTAGAATTATTTCTATAGAGTAAAAGGTAGTAATGTTGTAAGGCTGTACTAAAAATGAACAGTAAAAAACAAGAAACAAAAAGAAAAACAAAACAGTGTATATCAGTGCAGGAAATTGCTTTAACAATTCTTTAGCTCAATGCCATTAGTGAAATTAATCTTCCCTCCCATCACTGGAATCCTAAATGCCTGCTTCTGAGCAATTATTATAGTCTATTAGAGACTTGCTGTTGAAAAAAAATCACCCTGTACCATGAAACAAAATATATTCAATTTTGCGCTAAGAGGTTTCAGCAATAAACCTACTCTACAGAGAAAGAATAGGAACACAAACCTCTTTACTAGGCGAGAACTCAAGAAGAAGGTTGCATAATGTAGATGAAGCCACCACCAGAATATCATCAGGGGCATTCTGTAAGACCTACAAAAGTGAAAGAAGAAATCGGAGTTTGTATATGTGAGGTTTAAGGGGATCAAAAATTGTGCATTACTCAAAAGATAAAAAAAGGAAAGCAAAAGAGTTTGTAAATCTGCCAAATGTTCCGTTCATCAAATTTTTTGGATATGGTAAAGATTTTTTTAGATACAGTTTGGCATCACGTTGCTGTCCAAATACAAAGGCTTTATCTTTTTATATGATTGGGTAATATTTAAAAATCCAAAAAGTGTTCTGAATTTTACACAGACTTCCAATTCAAGGGTAGACAATTAGGGTGACATGTATGAATCCTGGTGCTGATAGACCAGTTCTAAATTGCTTTAAGGTAGTACAGACTGCGTCAGAATGTATGAAGCTGTTCTTCTGCAGTTCATACGTACAGGCGCAGTCTAGTGGCAATACGACAAGTTTGGCTCAGGCAGATCACCTTTACCCTGGTCTGGCTGTTCTAACTGTTTTGCGCCTAAGTTTGGCGTCAAAGATTCATAAATGTGTCTACTTCTACTAATGTGGTGCGACACCCCCAGAACTCCCTAAAACTTTGGCGCGGTACCGAGGCACTTATCGCGCCAAAGTTTGGAGTACGCCTGTTCTTACATCTATAGAACTGGTCTACTGCAGGTTTTTGAGGCCAGAATTCTGGAAGGGCGGGCATGGTACTTGGTGGCATAAGAAAACACAACGTCATTAGTGAAATACCTTCATCAAGGGCTTCCACACAGCATGATCTTGAAAACTGGTACGGAGTTGTTGGACTGATCTGGATAAACTATGTAAACATCTAGAAAGAAAGAGGCAATTAGACGACTTTCAAATGTCTCCAATGCTGCTTGCTTTAGGTATTTAGAAACTGTAGATTAATCCCAAAATAAAAGGGGGGAAATGAACTACACCCTACATAAAATAATCCTCAACATTAAAACTGCAACACAAAGAAGGACGAGCTGAAAAGCTATGCAAATCGAGGAAGAAGCAGGTGTCACCAAGTGCAAACAATTTCATTTTTAAACACATAGCTCCGACCTGTGGCACGTGAAAGGGGCATAAAAGCAGGATTCAAAGCAAAAATGTTTTAGCCACATGAAACATCAACAATCTAATTAAGTGGTATGAGATGATTGTATGCTACCTCTGGTTTGTCGATGTGCCGATTATTGCCAGAATCCTGGAACTGAAAGACCTACGTGGCTAGGACAAGATGTCAGCACTATTTAATGTTTTATGCCCCAGGGCATGGAAGAACCAAGACAAACTGGAGTGACAGCAAAGTGTGAAAAGAGATGGACCTCTGCATGGATAGATCATCTGATCGGAAGAGTGCGGTGTAGTGGTCCATTCTGTACTGGAAGTGGAATTGGATGTCACATCCCAAACCCAGCGCAGCATATCCTGATGACAGAAAACATCAGAAGGTGTTTGCACAACACTGGGCTAAGAGCCAGGTGTTTTATTGCTCTCATGCCACCAACCTTAAAAGGGAATGTGTCATAAAAAAATTAGTCATTGTTTAAGTCCCATTTTTATGTTAAACACATTTTTTAGGAAATTTTTTTTTTTTCATATCACTCAATATTTTTTTTTTCAATAATTCTTAAGTCTTGCAGTTTTCAATTTGGCCACTGGGCCTTTTTTGCACGGCTTTAACAGCAGTCAGAGAGATGCTTTACAGTAGCTTCATGCACATACCAGTAGGAGACTTAAGACTGACTCGGTCCCATTCACTTCTATAGGGGAGTTTTCTAGTCATACTCTGTGACCTGGGAAGAAATCAGTGTGCAGGGAGGGGAGAGGGGGAGCTGTGACATCTCCTCTTGTGACTGGTGGATCCTGTGTTATCTATTCACACTGGTGTCTCCTTTCAGCTTGACCCTCTTTGTGCTGATAATGAGCAGACAACTGAGAATCTTTCTGTACAGAACAGGAAGTCAGACTATTATTAGGCTTAGTGGCCAAAGTGAAAACTGCAGGACTTGAGAATTATTAAAAAATATTGAAAGTGATATGGAAAATAAAAAAAAAAAAAAAAATTCTTAAAAAATGTGTTTAACATAAAAATGTGAGTTAAACAATAAGTCATTTTTGATTACACATTCCCTTTAAAGGCTACGATGGTGCATAGCAAGGTGGCAATGGAGGAAGGTCTATCCTCTTCAACGATAAGTCCTGCTTTTGTCTCAGATGCAATGATAGCCGAAAACCGGTCTGGAGACTACGTGGGCAACACCATAAAGAGGCCTTGACAAAGGAACATCACACCTGTTCTACTCCTGGATAATGGTGTGGTTTAATGTATGGTAGCCAGGCTCCTCTAGTTTTCATTTCATTAACACATAGCTTGGCATTACACTGATTTGGTCCTAAGGCTATGTTCACACGGCTTATTTCAGAACGTATTTACGTTGGATTTCCGATCGTAAATACATTGCGAAATCAGTTGAAAATCAGTTGGAAATAAGTGTCACTTAGTGTGGCACGTATTTCGCGATGGATTTACAATCCCCGTTCATTATATGGTGTAAATCCGTCGCGAAATCAGGCCCAATAATTGACATGCACATTGTTTTTCCGGCTGTTTTGCGGCCGCAAATCCGCGGCGGCAATACGGTACGGAAATACATGTCTGAACGACGACACGTATTTCCCATTAAAACCAATATTAAATGGCCTGCAACTTATTTCAGACTGATTTCGTTAGGGATTTACGATCGTAAATACGGCGGCAAATACATTCCGAAATAAGCCGTGTGAACGAGGCCTAAATGTCCCAATTTTCAAGAAGAAGCCGTAAGACCGCATGTTGCTTGTGCTACTGTCTGCAGCCTGTGTAGCCTTAATATGCTTAATTGCAGAGGGAGTTGCCAGAAGCCAGTCTTGATGACTTGCGTGCCCAAGTGCACTCAGCAAGGCATAACATTCCTCAGACAAGCATTAAAAACCTCGTTGGTAGCATGCAGACACATGTAAATGCATATATTTCTGTATGTGGCACTCATACTTAATAAACCGAGAAGTTTTGAACATTTCCATTTTTTATCATTTGCATATTAGCAACATGTCTATCAATCCTATGATTTGCATAATTCCAAGACTTTTCCTTCTTGGTGTTGTAGTTACAAAATGTTGGGGAGTGTAGTTAACCTTTTAGAACCGTTGCCAAATAATTACACTGAACAACAAAGTCCAAATGCAGCCCTCTTCAAAGCACCAATCTCAATGTCAGGTAGCTTCATCTCCTAATGTACAGATAACACCCTAAAGGATATGTACCGCATCACACTCCTGAAAATGCTTTTCACATTCAAACCTGCATCTGTCAGCCACCATGACATTTTAGAAAAAGTGTTCTGATAGAAATGGGAATGCAGCCAATGCATTTTCAGTATAATCATCAATGGATACATTTTGCTATTAAACAGGCTATATAAGTTCTAGGGGGAATGGAGTATATAGTATAAACAGTATGCATGGTTTTAACCCATACCTGACTGCAGCTAATCGCACCTTGACACTAGTCTCAGACAAGCCATTCACAATCCGGTCCATCATATGTTCAGCCTCAATAATCTGAAGAGAGATGTTAATGCAGCATAAATAACATCATGGATTTCATGCATGTTTGTGTAACAAATTCCTATCTTTCTTATGATATTTCATATCCTTTCAAGTTATAAATGTATATTAAAAGTGATAAAAATTAGCTTTACTGATCTCCAATACATTTTTATTGTATTGTTTTTGTCTCTTTTACTGATCGTACAATACTATCTAAAAGTAAGCAACAGAAAACTTTTTTTTATAGATTGTGACTTCACAAACACTACAAGTGTGAAAGGGGTTGTACACTTGTTATGGTTTTTATTCATTATGTATATACTTAAAAAAATCATGCAATTTCCAAATATACATGTATTAAAAATTCTGCTCCTGTACCTCTTTTAAAACATTATAATAGGCCCATATTAAATAAGAGGGAAATTCATTAAAGATGTCCCCTCACCCACTTCCTGTGGATTAAGAGCAATGAAATTTGGCACAATTAGTCCTTCTCTACATTGGCGCCACCTAGGGACAGACACTTCTCACATCTCTTCAAGCAGTTGTACCCTCGCTTGTATATTTCGACAGGTTACTCCAAAAGCCACATTGTGACTTTAGAAATCAGAGTCTAATCATCTAGAAAATGCTTGCCCTTCAAAAATAATGTCATTGTTGGAAAGAGGTTTAAGTCTGCTGGTGCAAGGTCGGGTGAGGGATGCGGTAGAATGTCAAAACCACACAGGAGCATGCTTCCATTTGGGCAACATGCGAGTTGTGAACTGGTGCATTGTCTTGAAGAAGGCGGACACGTTTGGTGAGTATGCCACTTCTCTTGGTTTGATGGCCTCCTGCAATTTCCACAGCAGTGAAGCATGGTATGCCCCAGTGATCACGGTACCCTTGCTAGGAAATCCATCAATACTACTCCGTGCAGGTCCCAAAATATTGTAAGCATGACCTTGCCTGCCGAGGGTTGGGCACATGCCTTCTTTGTAGGTGGCGAGTCATGATGCTTCCATTGCATCGACTGGACTTTAGTCTCAGGATCAGTGATGGACCCAGTTCTCATCCTGTGTGATCAGTCTGTTGAAAAAGTCCTCCTGGTTTTCATGGCACATCGTCAATAGAGCCGGAGAGCATCCGACTCATTCCTGCTTCTGGAAAGATGTGAACAGCCAGGAAACCCAATGATCGGATACCTTATGCATGTAAAGATGGTATTGGATGATTTTTTTTTATCTTGACATTTTCGGATAGGTGGCAAATGGTTACACGGCAATTTTCCAAAAGAGCGACCTCCACTTGCTGGAGTGGGGTTGCCCTGGAATTGGAGCAGTTTGCACCAAAGTCTGACCACATTTGAATTGATAATGCCAGTTTTTGACTACATCATATGATTGGGAATCGTCACCATAAACCTCTCATCAAACGTCTCCTTTGGTGTGCGGGCTTTCAAGTAATGGAACTTGATGACTGCTCTGTATTCTGCTGTGTCCATTATCAAACCTCACACCACCTCAGCACCTGTAATTATCAGCTCCGAGTTGCAAATTATAGAGACTTATATCATTACACAAGTGCAGTTACAGCATCCTGTGATAAATAGAACTGGGAAATATTTAATGTATGCCACTCGTATATATACACACATATACATATATCTCGCCCTTTCTCTCTGTGTATATATATATATATATATATATATATATATATATATATATATATATATATATAAACACACAACACACATCACAATCACAAGCATACATACAAGCCTATATACCTATCCATAGCAATGACATCCATAGACTAGCTGTATAGACGAAACACTTTATCTGTCATGTGATCCCTGGTATCCGGATAACAGTAGTATATTAAGGAGCAAAATGTCTCCATTAATACCATCTCCAGCAGACAGGGCGTTGTGGGATTCCAGCCACTAGATTTTAACCAGAGGTGTAACTTAAAGCCATTTGGCCAAAATGCAAAATCTATAAAAAAAATAAAAAAAAAAGACCCCCACCTACCATGTGCCATTTATAATATGGGTGTCTTCTTATGTTACAGAGGAGCCTTTGGGCCCTTTGCACTCCAGGTTCGGTAGCAGCCCCTTACACGGCAATGGACAAATACCGGTCGGTTTGTGTGCCGTCCCCACGGCCGCGGGAGGGGGTGGCTTTTCTCCGCGATGAGCAGAGAAAAGCCCTCCCTCTTCACATTGACATGCACATATTCCGTCTGAAAACCGGACAGAAGAATGTGCAAGCACAATGTTTTTCGGGTGGCCGGTGGTTTGAAAAACAGTGGGGACTGCTGCACGGGTTTTCCAGAGAGCCCCGTTGTGCTCGTTTTGCAGCTGGTTTTTCAGACAGTCTGCAAAACCGCAAACCATCTAAAAAGCCGGCCGCAAACCCGTGACGTGGGGTCATGCCCTTATAGCTACACTCCTAATTTCAAATGACCTGAAAACCCCACTGAAGAATAAAAAAAATGAAAGCTAAAAAATAGAAAACAAAATATATCCACTAGAAGCAAAATAGGATAGCAACATGGTTTGTGATATATTTTTTCTAGATTCTGCTACTGCAGAAACAGGTTTATTAAAAAAAATCTTTTGTGCAACATTCAACTTACTTGCAATAAAAAGTCTACAGTATCCTCTGCATAGTCATTGGTATGATGAGAAACACTACCCACATAACACAGTATAAAACAGAAGCGAAACAAAATGGTAAATACAAACTAATTAAAATTACCCATCGTATCTCTATGTTTTTTAGTCTTAGGTTATGTTCACAAAATGTTTTATCAGGTGATATTTCAGGGGCAATACAACTACATTCTGAAGCCAAAATATATCTGTAATATGGCTCCAAACCATGTCCCATTTTAAAATATATATAATAGTTCACATTTTTTCACATTTCAAATGCACAATGGAATAGACGAGGGGGGAAAAACACAATATGTCACTTCTGTGTATTCAACGTGAACTTTATTGGGCTTCATTTAATAGAAAAACAAATAGAGAAATAACCATCCAAAACACATATATAAGGGTAATGTCGAGTCACAGAACAGCTACATCCTAACCTTTTATAGTATGTACTGTTTTGTCCAGAAGAGCTGAAATCGGAGACAGACAGCTCCGGATGCAGAATATGTACAGAGCTGTCTGTATTACGCCCATAGACTACACTGGCCTTCTACTACCTATCATAGCCAGTACTTAAAGGGGTTGTCTCACTACATTGATTTCTCTTACCTCAGTCCTGTTTTCTTGGTTTCATTTTGAATTCAGGGGTGTTTACTGGCTTCTACTAGGTTGTAGTAGAAGCCAGGTCTGTAGCTATAGCAACCAGTGCTGGCAGCCTATCAGGAGAGATCAAACACGTCTGTAGCTATAACTACCAGAGGAGATGATGCAGCCGATACAAGAGAGGAAATCTAGGAATAGGTAGGACACTGGTAATAGGCACAAACTGCAAAGAGACTTATTTTTGCAAGATTCTTAACATAAAAAGCAATCCTTAAATTTTGACCATAACATTATGTTCTATGTTTGGTGCTTTTGTTTTCTGTTATTTGGGCCTATTAGAGCCCTTGTATCCCCCTCTCCCTTTTTCTTATTCTGTTCCCCCATACCTCTTTTCCTAAAAATAAAAACCTCATGTTTAAAAAAAAAAAAAAAAAAAAGCAATCCTTGTAGTGAGACAACCCCTTTAAGATCATTACTTTAGCACAGAATTTTACTACAATAGAAAGCTATGTATTAACAATGATTAATGCTTATTACGAGAGCCCCTCTAACATCAAAATTCCACAGGGGACCCATATACATTGGTATTTCTACGTAAAATACGCATGGAGAGGCACATTGACTATATGTGTAGTGTACCCATATCTACCTCAACAGTCATAAAAATGTCTGGGAAAAATACTGAGAAAACACAACACATCCAGTGAGTTATTCAGTGGAGAACACTTTTTATTTGATATTCCTCAGACAAACATTGAACAAAATTAAAATCAGTCAACAAAGTATGTTTTGCAGGTTACAAAATGGAAAAATGCATGAGAAAAAAAAAATGTGCAAGGCAAGCGTTAATAACTACTAAGGTCTTGTCGACAACTGTGGTATTATTATTTTTTTTAGACATATTAGATTATTAGGCAAAATTAAGAACATAAAAGCAAGTCATTATGACAACTCAACAGAAGTTGCACATTACACATTTTCCCTGAGTACAAAAAAAACATGTCATGTAGTTATTGTGTGCTTTGACCTTTTGACATGGTCTAAAGTACAAACACTTTTTCTTTTTGGAATTAAGGGTCACATGTATGAAAACGGTCTAGGTCTAAAATTCACTTCGTTGGCCATAGCAACCAATCAGAGCGCCCCTTTCATTTCATATAGTGCTCTGGAAAAATAAAAGGGGTGCTCTGATTGGTTGCTATGGCCAACAAAGTGAATTTTAGACCTAGACCGTTTTCATACATGTGGACCTAAGCTGGCAAAAAAAACAATATAAAGCAACATTCCTAAAATAGGCAAAATAGCTAAAACCACTTCACAAGCACAGCATTTGTAAAAGTCAATTGATACAATACCGATTTTGTGAAGGTTAACCTCCCCAGTGTAGCATGTACTCAGGTCAGTTTAGAGGCACTAGAAATGTAAGGCTATATACAAGAACAGTTTAGAAAGTAGGAAAACGAAAGTTGTGAACAGTCCAGCTATAGGCCCTGAACAATTTTGCACTGATTTTCTAGTTTACTTGCTTCCAAAACGCCTAATTAAATCACTTTCTACATAGTATGCATTCAAAATTACAAAGCACTTTACTGCTGCATGGTATTTAAAGAAAGCATTAGCATCAACATACTTCTATTCTCAACCTGGTCTGTGCCGGCAGCAGTTAGGGCATGTCCCCACGGCACGGATTTGCGGCCGGTTTTTCAGACGGTTTTGCAGACCGTCTGAAAACCGGCCGCAAATGAGCAGAACGGGGCTCTATGGAAAACCCGTGCAGTAGTCCCCAGTGCACGGGTTTTCCCGCCCGAAAATCCTTGTGCTTGCACATTCTTGTCGGTTTTGGCGAAATGTGCATGTCAATGGGAAGGGGGGAGGGCTTTTCTCCGCTCATCGCAAGGGACAAATACTGGTCGGTTTATCCGACCGGTATTTGTCCGGTTTGTGTGCCGTGCACACGGCCACGGGGGGGAGGGGGAGGGCGGCTTTTCTCCGCGATGAGCCCTGAGAAAAGCCCTCCCCCTTCACATTCACAAGATTCCGTCCGAAAACCGGATGGAAGAATGTGCTTGTAGAATGATTCTGCGGGCGGCTCGCGGGTGGATAAACCGCCGGGCGGAAAACCCGTGTGGAGTTCATATAGCCCCGTTCTGCTCATTTTCCGCCGGTTTTTCAGACGGTCTGCAAACCGTCTGAAAAAATAGCCGAAAACCCATGCAGTGGGGACATACCTTAAATGGGCCCTTAATGGAAAGCTGGCCTGTATGCGGGGCTCACTTTGTTATTTCTGTGGGGTTTCCAAGTACAGCTTAGCACATTTTGCCGGAACACACCAGGCTGGGAACAAGAGTAGTGTGATGGGAATACTCATTTAAAGCCTTCACATAGATGGCTGCCTTGCTGAATATGACATGATCTGACCACTCATTTCTCTTAGATGTGTAGACTATTTTTCTGCTCTCTCTCTAAGGTGGCTCTCCCCATTTAAATAAACTATTCCTTAAGTCAGTGTTAGACATAACAGCAGGGAGGGGACAATACATTATACATGGCACCATTGGATCAGAGAGTAGGGGAAAAGCATCCAGGTTTTTAGGGAGGGGAAATTATGCAGGCTGTAGATAAGAAAGGAGAAGTTTGGTGTAAAGAGACAGGAGAGAACTCAAGGCAGACCCTTGGATTGTAGGGTTTAGGGAAATCACACACTCCTAACCCACAAGGGAGAGGAAACCCTACACCGACTGTAAATATTAGTCCTGGAATAAAGCGGTGCTGATACATGACAGCTAGTGAATCCAGCAGCATCTTGGGACACACAGATCCCACATCCTCTGTGTATTAATGGGAGGGACATGCTCAGATGAGAAGTCTGAAACTAGGAACAGGTTGCAAACTGCTTATATGAGGTTCGGATTTTAAAACTAAAGATTGTAGCCTGCAAAATTTAAAGAAATGTGGCGTTTTTCATAAAGTTTAGCCTATCCTAAAAATGAAGCTTCACTCTCAGAATGGATCCCTCCAATGCAAGCGAGCATGAAGCCTCATGTTATTCAATGTGACTAGCACTGACTCAAAAAGATAAAAAGGTTGATGGATCCCCTCAGGTTCTCCAATGAACTGATCAGGCACTGTTCGACAAGATCAGTGTGTTCTGGAGTTAAAGCGCAGGTCTCATTTCAATGATAAAATAATTGTTTTCTTATTTAGAACAACACGTTTCGTGATACAAATACTTCATCAGGTCATCCTAAAATATGGTTGTATTTTAGGATGAACCTGATGAAATGTCTTTTCATGAAACGCGTTGTTCTAAATAAGAAAACAATTATTCTATTATTGAAATGAGACCTGCGCTTTAACTCCAGAACACACCGATCTTGTCGAACAGTGCCCGATCAGTTTATTGGAGAACCCCAGGGGATCCAACAACCTTTTTATCTTTGATACAGTATATCGATTCACTCCATGTGGAGCGTGAAGTGGAGGGTGTGAGGTGCCAGCAGCGGTCTAAAGCCAAAATGGCATTTACAAATCAGTGGTGAGTTGTGCCTGCCAGATGCACAACTAAAATAGGTGAGCACATTGTGAATACAATCTGTTTTTAGCACGTTTAAAAAGGAAACAAAAAAAACGTAGGGAGCGCCTGTCATTTCTCTTTCATATAGCACTGACCCACAGTAGTTACTTGAAGTGCATTAAAAACTAACCTGAAATAAATGTTTTAAAAGGGTTTTGCCCCAAAGGCATTTCATTACCGATTTGTCCTTCTTAAGCTTTTACTGTGCTCAAAAAGGGGCATGTATGATTTGTTTGAACTGCATATCATTTGACCCAGCAGGCTTGACATCACCATGCCTTTCCCCACAGTGTGCTCACTCTAATCAAACAAAGGTCTGCTTATGTATAGAGTTGTGAGCAGCAACAATGTAGCTGAGTAGTTAACACTTCTGCCTTCCAAAATAGAGGTCCTAGCTTTAAATCCCTACAGGAACCAAACGTTGATTTTTTTTTTGTCTCAATGCACACACCTGATTGAGATTTTTTTATTTCTTTTTATTTATTTGCACTGTTTGATTATTACTAATAAATACAGAGGAGGAGAGTATAAATGACAGCACCCGGGGTTCAACACTGACTCAGCAGTGAGTGTCTGTTTAATAGGCAAAACATAGACTGACAGTAGTGATGTCTGAGGAGAGGTGATGTCTGAGCATGTGCAGCTAGGACTGAGGAGATCTCGTCACTAGTCATATCCCCTAGAAACAAGCTGTAGACTACGGATCACTAAGGAAGCAGCTAAAACAAAAAAAGGTAGGACAACTGGTGAAAATGTTTATTATTTCATTTGCAAGTTTCCCACATCAATTTTACTTTGTGGCAAAACCCCTTTAAGTTCATAGTAATAAGACCTAACAATGACTGTTAATGCAAGTAATTGCTAATTTGAAAGGTAATGCTGTGTGCACAGAGCCTGTATGTTGATACTGTATGCCGTCATATTGGACAGAGTGTTTCATTTAGAGCGAGATAGCGCATGCTACAACTCTTTTCTGCCTGATTCCTCTTTATACAATTAAGGACATATAGAGGTACAGTATGGCCCCAAATACATCTATGGGTACCATAGAACAGCTATGTACAACTCAGAACTTGTTAAAAGCTGTGCTACAGCCATAACACTGTCTTTAAATGGGTGTTCTCACTTTGACGTCTCACAGAGCCCACTCTTCACAGCCAGCTGGATGCTCCCACTTTCTGGGTAAGCTGTGGGTGGTTCTACAGCAGTGATTGACATATCACCTTGGCTACTCCTAGCTCGGCCTGATAGAGGGACATTGGCAACTGATGGGTCTACACAGCAAGACAGAAGGCTAAAGAGCTCTAAAGGGCTAACGTTTGTCAGTAAGAAACAAAACAGGCTCCTATGCTGCAGAAAGGAAACAGCAAGGAGTCATGTCACCAGAGAGGTGGTAGGTAACCTAGGTAATCTTGTGTACAAAAGCAGAAGAACTGCTCTAGCTAATTAATGAAATGGGAATACCCCTTTAACTAATAAATACCAACCATAATAAACATTATGTTCCAAACCGATTTCTTAGCTAAAATGGTACTGTGACCTTTGAAGCAGGATTCATTTTTCCAATGAAGGAGATACTCTGACCAAAGTAGAGGTGCCTCACCCAGCACATTGCATATTCCCTATCAATCATGTGATCCACAGGCTTCAGTACGATCAAAAAACAAACCTCTTTATGGACCCCTAGTCAACAGGAACCATGTAATTAAGAGTTTAGCACTGGGAAGGGCACCTTCACTCTGAGCATTGGGTGTATTTTCAGCTTTTGTCGGACAAGTACCCATCTGATGGTTCTCACAGGCTGCGCATGCACACTTCTCTCTAATCACCTCTGTGGGAGATTTTGGCAGTACTTTGAATCCGAAAAATCCAACTCTAACCAGTGCTGCATGGACAGCAATAAAAAAAATCTGTGCCGTAGTCTACACAGAACAGATTATTTCCAAATGTTTTAAAATCCGGCGGATTCCGGTGGATTTTAAAACATGCTGTATCTTCCGCCGGATTACCGTTGGATTCCCATACATTCAACGTACATTGCTGTGTAGACACAGCCTTAAGCACAGTCCAACACAGAAAAAATACCAGACGGATTACCCCTTTAACTGTAGGATTTATCTTGCACTTTTATGTCGTTCTTTTCAGTTTCTTGATAAATGTATGAGAATATGTTAAAATCTCCCACCAGCCCAACAGCTGTGTAGGAGTCCTTAACTGAACCGTCTTGCAGTGAATGCCATTAAATCCCGTCAAGAAGATGTTTTACTGGGGGGATCACAGAATTTCTTATGAAAAATGCGAGGAACTGGAACAGATTTATCCAATGTCTTCCCAAATAAATTGGATCTTGTTTCTGCAAAACTTGCTTCACTTGCCCGTGTCATCTTATTTGCTGTTCAGTTTGAATATTAATCCTCTTTTATGTGTGATATAACTTGTTTGCTGTATATACGTAACACACAGCACAACCTAACCGAGAAGGGCACGTTATTTAAACTCCTATAAGATACCGCTTTTTCTGGCATGCTTTCACAGATCTGAAATATTCGTTAAGATTTTTTTTTCCTAGAAAATGCTTATATCTTGCTGACCATTCATTATGATGCCCTTAGACAGAAGCAAGTTTGGCCACAATAGTATAGAAACAATGGATGTGACTGTAGAATTAAGACTATATTGTGAACCTTTATGTGAGCACCAGATACAGCCAGTCTTTAGCTATGCATTATACACCTGGCTGTATTCTCAGCACTACAGAACCAATTGTATCAGCACAAACAAATATACGGTAGCACAAATCCCACTGTAGCCTCCTAGTTGAGTATGTTGAGCACGTTTTAGAAAACTGAAGTTGTCGTACAGTTCTCTCAAGACAACAGATTCGGTTTCTTGCTTACAAAAAGAAAAAAACATTTTAAAAAAAGAAAAAAAATTTTCCCCAATTTTTAAAGGGGGTTTTTCCCCTACAAAGAATAGCTTTTTAAAGTAGGGAACACTAAAAGAAGACGTTTTCAAAAATATTGGAAATTTTTTCCTTTGTGCTCTCTCTTTGTTTTCCCAAGTGACTGTGTACTTCTTTCCCCTGTGTTTGTTCTATTAAGCAGGGAGGAGGGGCATCACCCAAGGTTCTCGCTAGTTGAAAGCTTGGTGTTATCTGTCATTCAGAAAAAAGACTATTTACTGTTTAATTAGTCAGAAGCTTATCAGGATCAAGAAGGAAATTTAGTAATGACTGAAAAACAGAGAAGTTGAATACCAGAGTTATATGCAATTCAGCAGCTGAACAGGAAGTGACGAGAAAAGCTATTATTCATTCATGCATCCTATAAAAACTTTGAGTGAGAAAAACCCTTTAAAAGGGGTTTTGCCCGATGTAATGTTGACGTGGGATCCCCAAAAGGGGCTTTAATAATTTTTAAATATATGTGTTTAAAAAAATTTTGCAGCCTGGAGAGCTACAGGCTGCCTTACCTCCCCTTAGTTATTTAAAAAGCTTGCATTAAAACGACCAGCAGAGTGACAAAGCTGCGGGCCGGCTTGCACAGGAGCATCTTCTTATCTGAGAAAGGGAGCTGAAAAGTTTTCAAGGCCCCGGGTAGAAATATGTTGTCTTTTGTATCAGAATCACTTTTGTAGTGTGAAAAAATGAGTGATCCCCTTTATCTGAGACAGGAAACAGAAGGGCTTCAAGAGGTGAAAAAGCTTTCAACTGCGTGGAAAAAGGGTTGATTTAAAAGAATCCACTAGTTGTTGTGATTATTATAGTGAACATTCACCGATCCCTTAGCATGCTCTGTGTTGGTGTGTGTCTCCTCTAGCTCGTTTGGCTTTGTTTCTTTTGCTTCTTGAGAAAAGGCCGCTGGCAAACCCCTTTAAGGGCTTCACAAGAAATTTAAAATCCCACACACAAATCCCCCCCAAGGGGGGTGGTTTTTTGTGGGAAATCTTGCAGTGATTCCCAAAGCAGACCCTTTTTGAGGAAAATTTGGCTTTGGTTTTTACACGGTGTAAAAATGATGCTGAAAAATAAGCACTTTTTTCATGTAGGTTTTTCTTTTGGTGCATATTGTTTATGTATATTTTTATGTGCTTTTTATCAGTCGCCCTTATTTTGTGTGGGGTATATTTTATGTGTAAATACAGTTTCCCCGGGGTTTTCGATACAATTTTTGGATCCAAAAAACAACCAAAAAGAAAGGGTTTATCGGGTCCAACCAGCACGCGTGTTTGGATCCGGTGGATGCAGCAGGATCGAACCCCATAGTTTATTTTAGGGCTCCTGCTGCCTTTCGGACCCAAGAATTGACCGTTAAATTTTTTGGAAAGGATCCCAAAGACCAATATAAACACATCGGTAAAAAAGCAAATAAACCCCTCATCACCTTTGTGAAACCAAAAGTTTTTTTAAAATTTTGGGGCGTGTAAAATCCCTGTTTAGTTAGAGCTATTTGGGTTTTTTAGACGGACCCCAAAAAACACCAAATGTGTATGTTCAATGGAAACCAAAATTTGGTGAAATACCAACACCCAAAAAAGCATCATGTTACACTTCAAATTATGCTTTTTTTCTGTTTTAACATTCCCTTCAATGAACATGTAAATTAAATTTACCAAAAAAGTCTACAACTTATCCAAGGTAAAAAAAAAAAAAAAAAAAAAAACAAACAAAAATACCACCACCTGAAATTAACTGGTATTTATCTCTCCTGTCACCACCAGAAATGGCTTGTGGTCATTCTAGGTATTTTCTGCGGCCGAGGCTTAATCCTCTACCCCTTTACCCAATGTGACCATTTCGGGACTCCCCCAGTCCTTTTACTACACAGGCCGTTAATTTTTCTCTAATTGCCATTGTTTTTCAGGCTGCATGTTTCACCCTCTGGGTTTCTTTGTTCTGCTACTAACTATGCGTTTTTGAACACTTGTATTGTTCACTGCATCTATAAATTTATTTTACCCTTTGGACATTGACGCCAGTTTAAATTCTTTTTCATAGGGTTTACTAGAGTGATTATTCTTGTGTTAATTTTCCATGTTTTACACTGTTACAACCGGCATTGACAATGCCCTCATATTTACTCCATTTGCAATGATTTGTTCCTAATAAAATTGTTGGAATATGAAAAAGAAATGGCTTGTGGTCATATGAATCAAGGGACACAGAAGTATTCCTCGATTCATATGAGCACTAGCCATTTACTGGCCTCACCATACACATGTTGTTGAACCATGAACTGATGTCATTGGCGAGAGACAATAGAGCTCCGACTGCCCTAAACTAGGAAAGTTTTTAAAAATGATGGAAAACCCATTTAATCTATGACACTTGATTTCCACGATGTACAGTGAGGTCACATTCACACAGCAGGATTCTGGGTCAGTATTTGTAAGCCAAGAACAGAAATGAAAACTACAATGGAGAGACCTGCGCTTCTTTTCTGTTTTTTTGACCAATGATAGAAAATTACAAAAGACACTGCCATTTCATGTATGAGATTTTGAGCTATACCAAGTGTATCTATTAAGGTGAAATGAATTGAAAACATCTAATTTTATTGTTTAAGGGCTAATCCTATCAATATGCCATTAATGTCTATGGTGAGACAACCCCTTTAAAGGGAATGTGTCATCAAAAATGACTTATTGTTTAACTCACATATTTATGTTCAACATATCATTTAAGAATTTTTGGTTATATTTTTTTTAATTTTCCATATCAATAGAATTGAATAATTCCTAAGTCCTGCAGTTTTCACTTTGGCCACTAAGCCTAATAATATTCTCACACTCCTGTTCTGTACAGAAAGATTCTCAGTTGTCTGCTCATTATCAGCACAAAGAGGGTCAAACTGAAAGGAGACACCAGTGTGAAGAGATCACACAGGATCCACCAATCACAAGAGGAGATAGTCACAGTTCACCCTTTCACCTCTCTGCACACTGATTTCTTCCCAGGTCACAGAGCATGACTAAAAAACTTTCCTATAGAAGTGAATGGGACTGAGTCATGAAAAAAACTTTGAGATTCTTTGTTCACACGTTTTGATCAAAAAAAATTTAAGCCACCCCCGGCTTACAACGGGATCTCAAGGCGGGTGGTCCTACATTATCTTTACCTCTCAATAGAGCCAAATTCAGACTTCAACAGGTCAGACTTCAGAGGTCAACCGACCTCCATAATCCAGAGAGAAAAATAAAAAAACACCAACCTTGCACGCATACTGCACTGATCTAACAGCCTGTGGAGGTGGGCAGGGTGCAAGAAACCAAAATGGAGGCATCCCTTCCTCCCTATATAGATTAAAAGCAATATATGCCAAATACAGCGTATAGTTCTGCACAAAAAACATTTGTGAAAAACACAATGTGAACCTGGGTGCCACCGGCATGGTTGCTATATATATATATTATATATATATTTTATATATATATATATTATATATATATATATATATACACACACCACACACTACACATATATATATATATATATATATTTATATATATATATATTATATATACACACCATTACCAGTGGCACACCAACTGCTAAAAGGGCTATACAATACATGGAAACCTATTAAACATTTTTTGATCAAAACGTGTGAACTAAGAATCTGAAAGTTTTTTTCATGTATGATAGATAGCATAAATGCTTCTTTAGAGGTTTCCATGTATTGTATAGCCCTTTTAGCAGCTAGGTGTTGTCAGTTCAAGCTATTTTTTGGAATTTAACCATTTGTTGGACGGGGGTTGGTGTTATATATAGGAATATATTTTCCTTTTGCCTTGGCTATGGATACATCAGTGAAATATCTGCATCTGAAAACTTGGCACGCTATTAGCTATCATCCTATATATAGTCTTAGTAGAGTAAGGCGGTATAAGTAAATATTGCTGCAGATTCAATATGCAGTGATATACCAGCAGTGAATGAGTGCCATACACAATTTCAGAGGAGTAAGCCAATATGGGTCAATGCTACTATAGTTTAAACATGCAGTGATACACCGAAGACATACTTTGGTGCTACCCTCCATGCTGGATAACGCTAGCTGGATTAATTCACACATAATATAAACTCTAATACCAAAATTCAAATAGCTGCGCACTTTAGAGAACATTTAGAAGTGATACAGAAGCGCTGACTTTAAGACTATTGTGATGCTCACCGGAGCGAAGATCGAAAAATTTCACTATTTTAAACGGATTTGAACAATAGGTCATTTTTTTGACAATACGCTCCCCCCCAAGTTAGGATGAAAAATGAGTTATACATGTTTACAGGACTTTAACCTTTACAAATCAATAGAAATGAATTAGTAAAGACATTGTAGAACTAGAATTATTCAATCAATAAGTATATAATCCTATAAGCACATACATTAAATATGGGAAGACCACGTTGCAAATATGAAGTTGTTTGAGAGAGGATAACCAGTCCTGGTTTTGGGATGCTAAAGCTTGTGCTGAGCTCTGTATTCTTTACAAATAAAGCAGAGGGGAATTGTCTCACTATGCTGTTTCACAGAATCACAAGCAATTTTAGATGAATGCTTCCCATCTCTTTTCAGTCAGGCTGTGGATGGTTCTATAGCAGTGATTAAGCATTTCAACTCTGTATTCACAGCTCTTCTAATTGCACTGACAGGAGAGCAGGAGATGTTATCTGTGGCCTTTGAAGCTCTCTGCTCTAAAGTTAACAAAAGTAATTACAGTCCTTTGTTTAACACTATCTATTGTTAGAGTACGTCCACACGGTAAGGTTTTCTGACAGTTTTCAGATTTGAAAACGGTCTGTCAACTATCCACATAGAGTCTGATAGAAAATCAGCTTAGTCTACACTGAACTGATTTTCAGTCTGATGGATTTTTACGCAGCCGACGTTTCAAAAAACTGGAAACATGCACAATCTTCCACCTGGTTTTAGGGTAGAAAGTGTGCTATTCAATGGTGTTGGGGGGACGGTCCATATCCCGGAAACAGCCGACGAGAAAACCCGCCCCTCACCTACACACCTACACACACACCTACACACACACCTACACACACCTACACACACCTACACACACCTACACACACCTACACACACCTACACACACCTACACACACCTACACACACCTACACACACACACACCTACACCTACACACACACACACACACACACCCACACACACACACACCCACACACCCACCTATTGAAAAGACAATAAAATACAGGCTGGATTCTTAAGACAGAATCTGACCGGCTGTACCCTTAGGGCCAGTTCACACGGCTTATTGCCGATGTAATTGCGGGATGGATTCCTCCCCGCAATTACGCCGGATGCCGTGCAGCGAGGGCGGGGCGCCGGCAGCTCGCCGGCCCCATAGACAGTCATTATTCACGGCACGTGCATGTCACTTTCTCCCCGCATTCGCCGAGCAGGGATGAGAGACGGAATCCATAGTTCTCTATGAGAACTGTGGATTACCGTAATGACCGGGACGGATTTCAGCCATACTGCAGCGCAAATACGGCGCGCAGTACGGCTGAAATCCGTGCACAAATCAGCCGTGTGAACGAGGCCTTAATCTGCAGGCAGTCCTGTGTGTCGTCACTCACTGCTATTAGATAAGATAAAGAGCAGAGAGAGAAAGGGAGAGCAGGTCGGTAATCTAGAAAATCCTGTGTGTACTCAGAGCAGATAAAAAATCTCTTATCCCCTCAACAAAATAAAATAAACAAAGCAATATATTTGGAAAAAGTATTCATTTACTGTTCCCTTCATGTTGAAAGCTAATCTTTGTAGTGAGACAAACCCCTTTAAGGGTAACAGAAAAGGCACTAAAAGGGCAACAATCTCAAGGCCTTTCTTCTTAAAAATGGGCAAAATAATAGTGGGTCCATTGTAATATTAGACAAGCGGCCCCTTTCTTTTATGTACTCCAATGTCACCTTATCTAATATAAAGTGATATTTACACAGCCACTTACAGGTAGACAGAGTAATCTTAAACAAAGCTCTCATGTCATTCTAGCCTTGCAGTACAATATTAAAAAAGATAGCTCTTTAGGCTGTCATGATTCTCTTCAGACAGCCGAGAACAGGTCTGTAGTGCACTTTATGGTAATTGATAATATAAGTGGCGACATTAACTCTGCAAAAACAGATTTGCAGAAGACAAAAGTCAATGAAATCACACACATTTTATGTGTTGCTACAAATCCTCATACCACCACTTTCTATTACAGACTCATAAACAAAAAGCTTTATTTGCACATAAAATATTAAAAGAAAAGCATAAAATGGCACAAACAGCAAAAACCCGGCCAGACCAGAAGCAACACATTTCTGTACATTTTACATTGAAATGTTTCTTCCAGTGATAACACACTCAAGAAAAAACAATATTAAAAACATGGTGTCACTTTTGCAGCATTGGTCAACCAGTACAAAATCACAGCACCTTGTGATGAAAAGCAATCTATAAGAATCAGGCCCGCCGTACAGGGGGTACAGCCAGTACTACCGTACCGGGCCCTGGTGAAGACAGGGGGCCCCACGAGGCAAGCAGGCCCTCCCGTTTCAAAATCAGGTCAGCCTGATACACTGCCCCGCGGAACTGCTGGTGACGGTATCTCGCAGGGGCCCGTGCGGCACAGTGTGTGAGGAGGGTTCCCGCGCACCGATCGCAGCAGTGTACCTGCTCTGAACGAGTCGGCCGCTCCTCTCACTCTCTGCCTGTGGGGGGGGCTTCAGTACTCCTGTCGGCAATCAGAGAGTACCGCTGGAAAGGAGGATTAGAGACGCTGCCTCGCTGTCAGTACAGAGAATTCCTAGAATCAAGAGTGCCCACCTCATCTCCTCACACGCTGGATAATGTGGCGCCTCACTGATGCCACCTCTCTGTCCCCAGCGACCCCTTCCCCCCCCCCCTCTTCTGAGGCCTGGTGGGGGAGGCATTTGTTGGAGCTGTTGTGTGGAGGCATCGTGTGTGTGTGGAGGCATCGTGTGTGTGTGGAGGCTTGCATCGTGTGTGGTGTGGTGGAGGCGGGCATCGTTCGTTGAGTGTGTAGGGAGAGCGGCATCGTGTGTGTGTGTGGAGGCGGCATTGTGTGTGTGTGTGGAGGCGGCATGGGGTGTGTGTGTGGAGGCGGCATCGTGTGTGTGTGTGGAGGCGGCTTCGTGTGTGTGTGTGGAGGCGGCATCGCGTGTGTGGGGGCACTGTGCGTGTGTGGGGGCACTGTGCGTGTGTGGGGGCACTGTGCGTGTGTGGAGGGCATTGTGCGTGTGTGTGGAGGGCATTGTGCGTGTGTGTGGAGGGCATTGTGCGTCGTGTGTGAGGGCATTGTGCGTGTGTGTGGAGGGCATTGTGCGTGTGTGTGGAGGGCATTGTGCGTGTGTGGGTAGGGAATTGTGCGTGTGTGAGGTGTGTGTTGGGAGGGAATTGTGCGGGTGTGTGGAGGGTGTGTGGAGGGCAGTGTGCGTGTGTGTGGAGGGCATTGTGCGTGTGGAGGCATTGTGTGTGTGTGGAGGGCATTGTGCGTGTGTGTGGAGGGCATTGTGCGTGTGTGTGGAGGGCATTGTGCGTGTGTGTGGAGGGCATTGTGCGTGTGTGGCGGTCATTGTGCGTGTGTGTGGGGGTGTTTGTGCGTGTGTGTGGAGGGCATTGTGCGTGTGTGTGGAGGGCATTGTGCGTGTGTGTGGAGGGCATTGTGCGTGTGTGTGGAGGGCATTGTGCGTGTGTGTGGAGGGCATTGTGCGTGTGTGTGGAGGGCATTGTGCGTGTGTGTGGAGGGCATTGTGCGTGTGTGTGGAGGGCATTGTGCGTGTGTGTGGAGGGCATTGTGCGTTTGTTGGGGAGGCATTGTGCTTGTGTGTGGAGGGGCTGTGCGTGTGTGGGGAGGGCATTGTGCGTGTGTGTGGAGGGCAATGTCTTGTGTGTGGAGGCATGTGCGGTTGTGGAGCGGGCATGTGCGTGTGTTGTGTAGGGCATTGTGCGTTGTGTGTTGAGGGCATAGTTGCGTGTGTGTGGAGGGCATTGTGCGTGTGTGTGGAGGGCATTGTGCGTGTGTGTGGAGGGCCATTGTGTGAGTGTGTGGAGGGCCATTGTGTGAGTGTGTGGAGGGCCATTGTGTGAGTGTGTGTGGAGGGCATTGTGCTTGTGTGTGGAGGCATTGTGTGTGTGTGTGGAGGGCATTGTGTGTGTGTGGAGGCATTGTGTGTGTGTGTGGAGGCATTGTGCGTGTGGAGAGGCATTGTGCGTGTGGAGAGGCATTGTGCGTGTGGAGAGGCATTGTGCGTGTGTGGAGGCATTGTGCGTGTGTGGAGGCATTGTGCGTGTGTGTGGGGGCATTGTGTGTGTGTTGGAGCATTGTGGCGTGTGTGGGAGGGCATTGTGCGTGTGTGTGTAGGTCATTGTGCGTGTGTGTGGAGGGCATTGTGCGTTGTGGTGGAGGGCATTGTGCGTGTGTGTTGAGGCATTGAGCTGTGTGGAGGCGGCATTGTGCGTGTGTGTGGAGGGCATTGTGCGTGTGTGTGGAGGGCATTGTGCGTGTGTGTGGAGGGCATTGTGCGTGTGTGGAGAGGCATTGTGCGTGTGGAGAGGCATTGTGCGTGTGTGGAGAGGCATTGTGCGTGGAGAGGCATTGTGCGTGTGGAGGCATTGTGCGTGTGGTGGTGGAGGGCTTTTGTGCGTGTGTGTGGGGGGAGGGCATTGTGCGTGTGTGAGGAGGGCATTGTGCGTGGGTGGAGGCATGTGCGTGTGGTGGAGGGCATTGTGCGTGTGTGTGGAGGCAAGTGCGTTTGTGTGGTGGGCATTGTGCGTGTGTGTGGAGTGGCATTGGCGTTTGTGTGGAGCATGTGCGTGTGTGTGGTGGGCATTGTGGGTGTGTGTTGAGGGCATTGTGCGTGTGTGTGGAGCGCATTGTGCGTGTGTGTGGAGGGCATTGGTGCGTGTTGTGGAGGGCATTAGTGCGTGTGGGGGGGGAGGGTGTTGAGGGCATTGTGCCTGTGTGTGGAGGGCAAATGTGCGTGTGTGTGGAGGCATTGTGCGTGTGCGTGGGAGGCATTGTCGTGTGTTGTGGGAGGCATTTGTGCGTGTTTTGTGGAGGGCAATGTGCGAGTGTGTGGGGGCATTGTGTGTGTGTGTGGAGGGCATTGTGTGTGTGTGGAGGGCATTGTGTGTGTGTGTGGAGGGCATTGTGTGTGTGTGGAGGGCATTGTGTGTGTGTGTGTGGAGGGCATTGTGTGTGTGTGTGTGGAGGGCATTGTGTGTGTGTGTGGAGGGCATTGTGTGTGTGTGTGGAGGGCATTGTGTGTGTGTGTGGAGGGCCAGTGTGTGTGTGTGTGGAGGGCCATTGTGTGTGTGTGGAGGGCCATTGTGTGTGTGTGTGTGTGTGTGTGTGTGTGTGTGGAGGGCCATTGTGTGTGTGTGTGTGTGGAGGGCCATTGTGTGTGTGTGTGTGTGGAGGGCCATTGTGTGTGTGTGTGGAGGGCCATTGTGTGTGTGTGTGTGTGGAGGGCCATTGTGTGTGTGTGTGTGTGTGTGTGTGTGGGGCCAGTGTGTGTGTGGGGCCAGTGGGTGTGGGGGCGGGTTGTGAGGCTGTGGGGGCTGTTTGTGAGGCTGTGGGGGCTGTTTGTGAGGCTGTGGGGGCTGTTTGTGAGGCTGTGGGGGCTGTTTGTGATGCTGTGTGGGGCTGTTTGTGAGGCTGTGGGGGGAGCTGTTTGTGAAGCTGTGGGGTGCTGTTTGAGAGGCTGTGGGGCTGTTTGTGAGGCTGTTGGTTGGCTGTTAGTGAAGGTCTGTGTGGGGCTGTGTGTGAGGCTGTGGGGCTGTATGGTGAGGCTGTGGGTGGCCTGAGTGAGGCTGAGGGGCTATGTGTGAGATGGGGACGGGCGATGGGGTTGGCAGAGGGGGGCCGACAGTGGGGGGGGGGGGGGATTCTTCAACTGTATGGGGCCCTGAAATTTCTGATGGCGGCCCTGATAAGAATACAGAAACTTTGGTATTCGAAAAAGTGTAAAATAACTTTTAAACAATTTGGCAGATTACAAAATTTGAACGTCACATACTTTATAGCAAAATCAAAGTGATGCTACAACATATGTTGGAAATATCTACCATTTGTATCCAAGTATGTTTGAACCCGAGCCTCCATGTTTAGGAAGGTTCATGCCAGCATATGCAGATACACTGCATCTAGTTTTTGTTGGATATTGTCCTGCGAGTGTTCATGGCTCGCGCTAGTACACATGCCCCTAAAGGGGTTTTCGCACCGCAAAGATTAGCTTTTAACATAAATGGACAGTTAAATGGAGACTTTTTCTATACACATTGGTCAATAGAATTTACTTTAGTCATGACATGAGATATTTTATGTGCTCACAGTCCACACAGGTTTCTATGGTTACTTGACTGCTTGACCATAACTCTTATCTGATTAGATGAGAGAGCAGGGAGTGATGTCGCCCCACGGACGGGCTGGGCTCAATCTCAGTCTGAGCAAACTAATTATCTGTAACAAGTGTAATAGCAATAACGCTATCCCTTAAAAGCATAACCCGAACTCCATTTCCTCACATAAATCCTAGCTAACAACTGACCATAATACAGCAAGTGGCTTTAGATGCCAGTGAGTCCTGGGAAGGGCCTAACAGAAACTACCTTTTTTTTGGACTCTAAGACACACTTTTTCCCCAAAAAATTTTGGGGAAAAAAAAATTGGTGTGTGTCTTATAGTCTGAATGCACTAACTCAGGATGGCAGGAGGAGGTTGTAAAGGGGTGATGCTGCGGGAAGTCGACAGCGGGGCTTAAAGGGGTTTTGCCCCGATCTCATCTCATACCTCCTGTATCCAGCTCTTCTCAGCTCTTGGTGGTCAGAGGGGGCGTGTGGTATTTGTTATGAACTGCAGATCAATGTTAAGCCCAGCAGATGACATAACCAAGGCTTTACCCTCTCTCTATGTCCCCCCCAGAGAAAGGTCTATTTATGTAAAGCATTAAGGAGTAGCTGAGAGGTAAAAGATTTGCCTCCAGGCACAAGGGTCCTAGGTTCACCATCCCTGTAGGAACAATCCTGAGGTTTTCTTTTTCCCTCTTTATATCAATGCACAGAGACCTTCATTGAGGTTTCTTTTTTTTATTTAATTGAACAGTTTGACTAATTACAAAGGAAGCAACAGAGGCTGGGGAGTAGAATGACTGCACCCAGGTTTGAACACTCAGTAGCAGCCTGAAGGAGAGATGGTATGTTCTGAGCATGTGAGACCATGGATTTGAGGAGCTCTCAGCCCCGGTCGTATCCCCTGGAGATGAGCTGTAAACAATGGATCACTAAAGGAGCAGCTAAAATAAAAATGGTGCAGAATTTGTAATAATGATGAATGGTGAAAATGTTTGTTATTTAATTTGCAAGCTTCCCATGTCAATTTTACTTTGTGGCAAAACTCCTTTAAAGGGTTAAACCCTGCCGCCAGCTTTTCGCAGCATCGCTGTACTCCAGTCTCCTGCTGGATAGTAATGTACAGCGTTGGGCAACAGCTGTTCAGTACATTCGGCAGCTGCCATTAACAGCAGGGATGAACCCGGCTCCAAACCTGCTGCTAACACTTTAGACGCCACAGCGATGGCGACCACAGCTTCTAGCTGAATGAGGAATGGTACTGTGCACCGGTCCTCCCTCCAATACCCCCCACAACATAACTGTAAAGTGGGGGGGGGTGGGGGTGATCAGATGCCATGAGAGCCTCAGCAGGCTACCGTAGCTGCCATGTATGTATACCTGTTACACATAAACAGGGTGTGATAGGTAATGAATGAAAATCTTATATACAGCAATACAATAGTACAGTCATGGGCAAAAGTTTTGAGAATGATACAAATGTTAATTTTTACAAAGTCTGCTGCATCAGGTTTTATAATGGCAATTTGCATATACTCCAGAATGTTATAAAGAGTGATCAGCTTAACAGCAATTAATTGCAAAGTAAATTAGTTCCCTAGAAAATGAACTTTTTCCCCCAAAACACATTTCAACTTCATTGCAGGCCTGCCTTAAAGGACCAGCTAACATCGTTTCAGTGATTCCCTCCATTAACACAGGTGTGGGTGTTGATGAGGACAGGGCTAGAGATCAATCTGTCTTTGATTAAGTAAAATCACACCACTGGAACTTTAAAAGGAGGCTGGTGCTTGGCATCATTGTTTTTCTTCTGTTAACCATGGTTATCTCTAAAGAAACACGTGCAGTCATCATTGACTGCACAAAACGGGCCTAACGGGGAAGAGTATCGCAGCTAGAAAGATTGCACCTCAGTCAACAATCTATGCATCTCAAGGAATTCAAGGAGGAGGTTCCATTGTTGCCAAAAAGGCTCCAGGGCGCCAAGAAAGCCCAGCAAGCGCCGGGGACCGTCTCTTAAGGCCTCGTTCAACGGCTTATTTGGGCATGGATTGGCGCCGTACTCCGCCCCGGATTTGCGCTTCAGTACGGCGCCAACCCGTCCCTGTCATTACGGTAATCCACTGCTCTCATAGAGAAACAGTGGTTTCCCGTCCCCCCTTTCCCCGCTCGGCGAATCCGCCGGGCGGGGAGAAAGTGACATGCACATTATTTACGGCGTGGACGCGCCGTAAACAATGCATTGTCTATGGGGCCGGGAGCAGCGCCCCCGCCGCGCTCCGTCCCGCCCCTTATTCACGGCGGATTTGTGAGCTCAATACGGCTCACAAATCCGTCGGGAATAAGCCGTATGAACACGTCCTAAAAGTGTTTCAGCTTCGGAATCGGTCCAGCATTTGCAGAGTTGCTCAGGATGGCAGCAGGCAGGTGTGAGTGCATCTGCACGCACTGTGAGGCGGAGACTCTGGAGCAAGGCCTGGTGTCAAGGAGGGCAGCAAGAAGCCACTTCTCCCCAGAAAAAACATCAGGGACAGACTGATATTCTTCAAAGGTACAGGGAGTGGACTGCTGAGGATGGGGTAAAGTCATTTTCTCTGATGAATCCCCTTTCCGAATGTTTGGAACATCTGGAAACAGTTTTTCGGAGAAGACAAGGTGAGCGATACCACCAGTCTTTGTCTCATAACAACTGTAAAGCATCCAGAAACCATTCATGTGTGGGGGTTGCTTTCAGCCAAGGGAATCGGCTCTCTAACAGTCTTGCCTTAAAAACACATTCCATAAATAAAGAATGGTACCAGAATGTCCTCCCAAAAGCAACTTCTCCCAACCGTCCAAGAGCAGTTTGGTGATCAACAATGCTTTTCCAGCATGATGGAGCACCTTGCCATAAAGCAAGGTGATAACTAAATGGCTCAGAGAACAAAACATAGAGATTTTGGGTCCATGGCTGGAAACTCCCCAGATCATAATCCCATTGAGAACTTGTGGTCAATCATTTAAGAGACGGGTGGACAAACAAAAACCAACAAATTGTGACAAAATGGGAAGCATTGATTGTGCAAGAATGGATGCTATCAGTCAGGATTTGGTCCAGAAGTTGATTGAGAGCATGCCAGGGAGAATTGCAGAGGTCCTGAAGAAGAAGGGTAAACACTGCAAATACTGACTTGCTCCATCAACTCATTCTAAGGCCTCGTTCACACGGCTTATTTGGGCACGGATTGGCGCCGTACTCCGCGCCAGATTTGTGCTGCAGTACGGCGCCAATCCGTCTGAGTCATTACGGTAATCCACTGCTCTCATAGAGAACAGTGGATTCCGTCGCTCCTCCCCGCTCGGCGAATCCGCCGCGAGGGGAGAAAGTGACATGCACATTATCCAGGCGCAATACGCGCCGTGGATAATGGTAGTCTATGGGGCCGGGGAGCGGCGCCCCCACCGCGCCCCGGCCCCCCCCGTCCCGCCCCTTATTCACGGTGGATTTGTGAGCTCAATACGGCTCACAAATCCATCGGAAATAAGCCGTGTGAACACGGCCTAACTGTCAATAAAAGCTTTTGTTAATCATAATATGATTGCACTTGTATTTCTGTATGTGATAAAAACATCTGACAAACACACACAAAAACCAGAGGTCTACAGATCATGTGAAAATATAATATTTGTGTCATTCTCAAAACTTTTGGCCATGACTGTACTGCCATATAAAGGAACAAGGGATTGTGACCTCTAGTGGTCATGTACCGTAGGGGGGCTAAGAAAAAAAAAAAGTTAAAAAAATATATTAAAAGTTTAAATCTCCTTTGCCATTTTACAAATTAAAGAAATTAAAATGTTACACATAAATGGTATCATTGCATTTGTAAAAGTCCGATCTATGAAAATAGAACATCATTTATCCTGTAAGCTACAATTCCAAAATTCTAAACGCCAAAATCGTGGTTTTTTTGGTCATTTCAGATCCCCAAAAAATTTAAATAAAAAGTAAGACAAAAGTCACATCTACCCCAAAATGGTACCAATAAAATCTGCACTTCAACCCGCACTTTCTGCTTCAATTCCCCCCCGCCCCCCTCCCCTATTTTCCTCATCTAAAACCTAGTTGCATTTTCTGGTCCAGTGCGTCTTATAGTCCGAAGCATACGGTAGACAAACACCAAATCTATATTTCGCAGAAACTAAAAAAGTCCAAAACTAAACAAGAACGAGAAAAGAAACAAGACACTTTAGCCTGACACAACTTAACGGACAACATACAGGGCAGTGAAATCCAACACAGCAGGACTAGACAGGATTCAAACTGTTCTATACAGCTCAGCTGAAAATGGCACTCTGTGCAGAGTACAGACCTACTGAGGTCAGGGGCCCAAGCCAGGTCAGCTGACAAGCAAGTTTCCTGAGCACACCAAACACCCAGACAGATATAACACAGAGACTCCTGTTGGCCTAAGGCATGTTCACACGGCTTAAAATGGGCCGTATTTCGGTCCGTAATTATGCGCCGAAGTGCGCCAATTACTGGCCGAAAACGGCCAATTCATTATGGTAATTCACAGTTCTCATAGAGAACTATGGATTACGTCTCCTCTCCCCGCCCGGCGAAGCCGCCGGGCGGGGAGATAATTGACATGTCACTTTCTAGCGGCGTATACGCGCCGCTAGCAGTGATTATCTATGGGCCCGCGAAGTGCCGGCCCCCCGCTCACTCCCCCGCTCCTGCCCCGCCCACACGGCGTAATTGCGGGGCGAAATTACGCCCCGCAGTTAAGCCGTGTGAACCTAGCCTAATAAGCAGGAGAAAATGCATAAGGCAGGAAGATTCCTGCCATTCATAACAGCCTTGTTCAATGACAGAATCATCTTCATGATACTTTGGCAGTTACATCTGCTGGATATAAAAACTGCCTGACTTTTATCCAGAATATGTTGCGACTAGAGTAAGGTATGTGCAGTTAAAATTTCATTGTAATACACTTAATAGCTATTTACACTTCTTCGGGTACCAAAGTAAGTGGGGCACATGCTACTTCACGTGCCAAACCATTGCTAGTTATAAAAAGTGACTGTAGCGTTCTGAATGTGTAAGGATGCTTTCACACTGTGCGTTTTTTGGTGTGTTTTTGGATGTGTTTTTTGTGTAGAAAGGCACAACAATTAACGCTGTACATTACTGTACAAAAAACGCATCATGTGAAAGCATCTACAAAAGATCTAGCTCACCTCTGTGGACTTCTCACTTCTATTTTTCCGGGTGACCACAAGCCGCTGTAGTCCGCTCTGAATTCGCCGCCGGCCAGGCAGAAATACGTATACTCACAAACGGAAGTCTGGATACATGTCCCGCACGGAACGCTATGACACCAAGTATACCCGTTTCCTGAATGCGGTAAAAATGTAGCAGCTTTATTTCTTCCAGTAAAACAGCAGTGCAGCAACCAACCCCCTCACAGGTGATGAACAGGTGATTAACACAGACGCGTTTCGGGTACTTTACCCTTGCTCACTGTGATGGCAGGAGTACTGCCATCTTGCTTTATATATGCTTTAAAACCAATCACCATTCAAAAATACTGGGTCACATGTCATGAATGCAAATGATGAGACACCTAAAATCTGGCTCTGGATGAGCTTCTCTACCAATGTATGATACTATTAAAGTAAATGTATGCATGAAAAAAAACAAAAAAAACAAACAAACAAAAAAACCACTTGTATCAAGTCTTACCGGGGACAATACTTTATCCTAGATGTTATTGCTTTTTGTTCTAATAAAATATATTGCATATCCGTTGCGGAAAATTGAGACCTTGTGTGTCTTCTGGTGCCTAGTCTGAGGATCCTTTGTGCCTCTCTTTGCTCACAATTTTGTCAATTGCCGCAGTCCTCGATAGGTCGTTTGGAATTGTGTCTATGACATTTTATCTTAGATATTAATATCGAATTATGTTCTCTAAAAAATGTTTAGCAGCCCCCCGATAATGTCCTTGTCCACTTTTTTGATACTTGCTAGTGTTCCTTAATGCGGGTTTGTGCTTTTCGAATCGTACTGCCTATATATTTCTTTTCACAGATAGTGCACTCTATGAATGTATATTGGAAATATGGACTATTACAATTTGTGATAGTTGCGAATGTCATTATTTACGATTTTTTGTCTGTAATCTGTTGAATGGTGGCGGTCTTAAATGCTTACTATGCATGCATTATATAGCGACAACCTCCACATTTAATGAAACCCTTTTTGAGATAACCAGATCTTGTTAGATCCAGTTTGGGTTTGGGTTTGTATGTGATCTGGGTTATGATGTTCCCCTGGGTTTTCCTCTTTTTGGTACACCTGCACCCCTTAGCATGATAATGTCCAATTTTTTCATTCTTGACATAAGATGTTCAAATTTCTTTTGAAAACTGGTTTTAATTTGATTAAGTTTTTACTGTACTTAGTAGAAAAAGTAATTTTAGGCTTTCTGATATTCCTGTTCCTCTTTTTATTTACTGTGGTCAAACAATGATTTTTGTCTCATACCACTAACCTTACGTTTAGCCTTATCAATTTCTCTTGTTCTATTCCCTCTTTGTTTCTAAATCTTGTTGTTTAATTGTTTTTCTATTCTTTTTTCCTAGTACAAGTCCAGTGCATGTTCTTCTGGCCCTATTGAAAACTCCCCATAAGGATTGCTTTGATAGTTATTGACTGAGTGGCAACTGTTGCCCTATGATATTGAATTGCCCGAATTGGGTTTACTGTTTAGTTGTGGTTAGGAATTTTACCGTTTCGAACTTGCCCCTTGAATTGTTTTTTCAGGAGGAATGTTAGTTTTTGTCCATATGGCATGTAAAAAACCGTAAATTAACGTATTATGATTAAAGTATGAAGGAAAGGACTGTAATGAGCAGCTACATCGTGACCCCTATTATCAAGAGGTATCGATTGTAGAGCCCATCCAAACAATACAATCAACAAAGGGGTTGCTGATGTTTGAGATGGCATGGTGCTCCCACCTGCCATAGTTTAAATTGGCACGGGTTGGCGAAAAGTTGCCCCCATGGCGCCCCCCCCCACTAAGCTGGATTTCAAAATCATTCTCAAATTTGAAGTTATTACTGGTGAGTAAGAAACTCTACCTCTAGATTAATAAATTCTGTAAGTTTTTTTCATACTTTTCATGGTGATGTAGAAAAAGTCAATGCTACCAGGGCTACTTCGTGTGTATGGGATCACGATATAGCCTATCACTTCACAGGTGACCCATGTGTAGTTGGCCTTCCATTCTTTGCCAGATAAACTTGGAGCACGGATTTTGAGTCATTTCACATACCAGGAAGATTTGCACCAACGTTTGCATTAGTTCATCAACCAACTACTGAGGCCCCTTCATTGAGGGATCCATTGCCTGATTATGATGTAGGACGAAGGCTGGTGGAAAACCCATTTGGGTGGCAAAAGAGGCACAATGGTTCCCACGACTAGGCACCAGATGACCACAAGGTTCTCAATTTTCGCACGGTATGCTTATATTTATTAGAACAAAAAGCTTATCTCGTTGGATATTAGTATTGTCGGATATGATTGATACAAAGTGTTTGTTTTTTTTTTTTTGTTTGTTTTTTTTTTCATGCCATACCATTTACTTTAATAGTATCGATAAATTGTAGAGGAAGCTCATCCAGGCCGATTTTTGGTGTCTCATCATTTGCATTCATGACTTGTGACCAGTTTTGAATTGGGTGATGGTTTTTAAAGGCATATATAAAGGCAAGATGGCAGTACCCTGCCATCACAGTGAGCCTAAGAAGGGTAAAGTACCCGAAACGGTCTGTGTTTTAGCAACCTGCTTCAATCACCTGTGAGGATGTTGGGTTGATGCACTGCTGTTTTACTGGAAGAAATAAAGCTGCTACATTTTTTACGATGTAGGATAGGGTTCCTTGGTGCATAGCTATTCCGTGCGGGGACATGTATCAAGACTTCCGATTTGTGAGTATACATGTGAAAGCTCATTAGGCTATGTCTCAATGTACAGAAAATGTCATTTTTTCAGGTGTTGTGTTTTATAAAAATGCTGAAAAAAACTACATGAAATCTGCTCCATAGGACTCTATAGTAAAAACATCCTGCTGTCTCCACTGAGCTTCTTTTTTCTGCTCGTCTTTTGCAACATGTTGCAAAAATCGGCAGAGCAGGGAAGAAAATTTACTACAGGAAAGAGCTGGGACGTTTTTTTGGCGGTCTTCTTTGGACGTTTTTTGTTTCGATTTTTTCATTGAAAACCCACCCAGAAGATTAAAGTCCCATCTATAGTGGGTGTTAAAGATTATATTCTTTTTTAAATTCTGCATAAAGGTGTCCCGTTGTGTCCTCATTCGTACCATAGTCATCATGCTTTTGTCACCAACGTTTGTTTTTTTTTTTTTGCCAAATTCCAAGATTTTTTGCACTAATAAAGCTCTCGCCAGTGATGCAAAAAATATGGAGGGGGGGGGGGGTTTACGGCGCTAGAATCTGCTTTTTTATGGATTTTGTCCCTATTAAAGTAATCTCACTTTTGTCGCTAAAAAGATTTTTTTTACGGTTTTTGGTACCAAAATACTTTACGGATTTTGGCGCTATTAAAGTCATCCTTCTTTTGTCGCTAAAAATACCGTAAGTTTTTTGTTGCTAAAATCCATGTTTTTACAGATTTTGGCACAAAAATAATTTTTTTAACAGATTTTAATGCTAATACATTTATAGCGCTTTTGTCGGCTAAGATATGCTTTTTTTTTTTAACGAATTTTGGCACTAAATTTGGTTTTTTGGCGCTAATACTTTTTTTTTTTTACGTATTTTGTTGCTAAAATCCATGTTTTTACGGATTTTGCCGCAATTATCATTATCGCGCTTTTGTCGCTAAGAATTCTTACCTTTTTTTTTTTTAGTATTTTTAGTGGAAAAATCCGTAAAAACACGTCTTTTTAGCGACAAAAGTGAGAACTTTAATAGCGGGCAAATCCGAGAAAAAAATTTTTTTTGCAATAAAAGGGAGATCATTTTATTAGCGGCAAAAGCCGTAAAGAAAATGTATTGTAGCGCCAAAATCCATAAGAAAACGGATTTTTAGCATCAAAAGTGAGATATTTTTACCAGCGCCAAAATACGTAAAAATAAGGATTTTAGTGACAAAATCCGCAAAAAAATTAACTTTAGGTCCAAAATCTGAAAGAAAAAAAAAGTATTTAGGTGGCTGAGAAAAAAGCAGAGAATTTTATTAGCCCCACAAGATCCCATAAATATAATGACATACAAGATTTACATTTAAATGCATAATGTGCTTTACATCCCGTTTGTAGGGCAGAGTTTTACATCGATAGGCTTAATTTATGCATACATTAAAAAACAGACTTGAAGACAAGCAAAAAATGCGCGTAAAAAATGTGGCAAAAACGTGCCATTTTTTCAGCTGCTTTTGACAGGTAGTGGCCAAAAAACTCAGTTTTATGAACGCTGCAGTGTAGACATAGCCTTACAACTGTCCAAGGCTGCTTAAGAAAATAAAATATACATTACTTTATGTGCAGTTTTCTATTTTTTATTCTTTGCCCATTTCTTATTTTAAAGGGGTTTTGCCAGGACGTGCCTTATCTGCTAAGAAGCAAATGTAAACAAGCCACACTGAGCTGAGAGAGTAAGAGACTGCCAGAGCACAGAGCCATGCATAAGGGATCGTGTGCAATGTTCACTCAATATCTAAACTACTAACTAGGTGGAGTGCTTGTAATACACAAGACAACACCTTTCACCATGCAGCTTGGATAAGCTTCCTTCATGTTCCATGTCATCAGATAAGCAGGATCTACTCAGATAAACACACTAAAACTAGTGGATTCTGTTTTCATACAAATATTTCTACCCGGTGCCGTTGAAGCTTCTTCTGCTCCCTTTCATCAGATACGAAGTGTTCTATGCGCTAGGCGCCGGCCTGCAGCTCTTGTTTGGTCGTATCTAATAGAGCTTTAAGTAACTAAGGGCAGGTAAGGCAGCCTGTAGCTCTCTCAGGCTGCAATTTTTGTCATCACATATATTTAGAAAAGTGATTAAATACCCATTTTGGAGGATCCCACGTCAACAATACATCGTGGCAAAACCCCTTTAAGGAAGTAACAGGTTAAGAAAACTCAATACTAGACTGACAACCCTAGAAACATACAAACAAAAGGTGCCCACTGATTTTAGAGATGCTCTCTGATGAGTATGGGGGGCATCAAAATTTCACCTTTTGGGTAAATCACTGTATGTAAATGTCAGCATACTGTACATTTTGCCTGACCTGAAAGTATTAATGCCTGGGCAACAGACACTCAAGTGAGAAGCATTTGTGTATAATACTGGTAGGTGTACTGAAAGGCATTTTTTTTTTTTTGTCAGGGCGTATTTTTTGTTTCCTTTTTGATATCCTTTCTCATTTTGATTTACTCTTATTAGTTTGACAGTTTACTATGTTTATCAATATATTTATTTCACACGAATGATGTGAAGGGTAACAGAGAAAACCTGATAATTGTGTTCTGTGCTATTCCCATTCACATACTGAAAACCAGATAGCATCTCTCCTGGGCACATTGTTATTGACATCATGGGGGTTGTCAACACAAGGGGTTCACGAACATTTGGAAACAGAGCACTCATGTCGAGCCTGTTCAGGGTTTTATAATGACAGGGAATCTCTTTTCATTCTCTTTCACAGTACATCAGGCAACATGACAGCACAATCCTGCCAATGACACTGCAAGCAGTGAGGTGTAGTACAAAAATAAGCTATAAAAGATATAATCACATTCTTGCCATAAAGAGATTCGTTCACTTAGACTCCCTGTTCTAAATGGACGCTCAACTTCTCTAGAATCCTTAAAGGGGTTGTCTCACTACAAAGAATAGCTTTCAACATGTAGGGAACACTAAATGAAGACGTTTTCCAAATATATTGCATTGCTCTTTTTTCTTTTTTTTTTTATTAAGGAGCTACAAGTGATTTTATCACCTTCTGTGCTCTCTCTGGTTCCCCAAGTGACCAACCTGTGTATTCTTTATCCCTTGCTGTTTGTTCTATCAGCAGGGAGTGATGTCATCACACAGGTCGCAGGCAGCACAGGACTCCAGACAATGAGAGCTTGTTTGTTATCTGATGTTTCTGACAAAAGCCAGTAATTACTGCTGTTTACTTTAACTCAGAAGCTTCCCTGGTCCTGACAGCATGAGATTTATCAAATTAGCAGAATTCTGAATACATGGAGCTCATATGCTAATTACAGACAGCTTGACCTGGAAGTGACAGAGCCAAGCAGCATTATTTTATTCATGCGTCCTATGAAACTTTGAGATGAGACAACCCCTTTAAGCAGAAAAGGATATATTTTATATAAGCATCTGAATAAAAAAAAAGCTAGTAAAGAACTACTTGTACAGTATCTCTAGTAACACAGCATAAAGAGATACCTGCTAGATTCAACACCTTGTGATGTTAACCACTTAAAGAACAATAAGACACTGTTCACACCTGCATTGTGAGTTTTGCTGTAAATGGACACAATGCTGGGTCCATCGTCCAGTGGACACCAACAGCAACTGACTGACCCAGAGACTTACATGTTGGATGCACACACACAAACCGCTTTACCATTGCTCATCAGTTAGGAAACCCTAGCCTGAAGCTTTCTATACAATAACTGTGGAAGACTGTGGACATAAACATCTGGTTACTTAAGGTACAAAAGTCACAAAAGACAGATAAACAAGTCAACAGAGCAAAAGGGCAAAAAATCTGAATCTAAATGATGTATACTGAGCACTCTCGATGGCCTTAAAAGTGTTTTTCCAAACTCATAGAAAATATAGTACCTATATTTTATTTTCAATGCTCAGACTGTAGGTAACAAGTAGTTATTCTTCATTATTATCATCTCTGTACAGCACCTTTGTATTGATGCCTCCAGAGCTTGCGATGAGCAGGATTATTATGTAAAGTGCTACAGTTCCCAAAATTCCTCTCCCCTTGCAGAAATGACCTTTGTTTACAGCACCCTACATATTGTTCATTGCAAGGTGTAAGATAGTTTTGTAATTACTAGCCATCTACACAATCAACATAGCTCTGTTCCTAGGAGATCTTTCTGCTTTAACTGGCCGCTTTTACCTACTGTCCCATCTGATTATCATAAGTATCTCTTTAAGAAAAAAAAATGAATTGCGCCGGCAATAAGCCGTATGAACATTGCCTAAGGGTGACATGTCCCATTAGGGCTGCACCATTTTTTTGGTGTATTTTGCACCAAAAAACTGTTGACGCCGTATTCTCTATATAAATGAACTGTATAACACCAAAACTAGGCACATTTTATGCCAGGCATGACACTTGAATGCGCTTAAAGTAGGCACAACAAATATGTTAGCAATGATATACGCCTAAATTAGGCACATTAAATATGCTATACAAGAAATACCACATGCCAGATGTTTGACAGGTTTATTTATTCAGGCGCATTATACACTCATTTAATGCGCCGTAAACTGGCGTGGAGGTGCCTCTTTTCAGACATGTCGCCCAAAGTCGCTATATGTCAGCCTACCAGTTTTAGGTATAAGAAAGCATGATCTACTCTGCCCACATTTTTATTTTTTTGCCTATGGTTGAGAGATCCGGATACATAGAAGTCTTCCATCACAGAAATAGGTTAGCAGATACTTTTGACATAGACATAAAACAAGATGTTAATAGAGCATAGGGGCATGTGATGTGTGACTGGCTGACCGAGGCATTCCAGCTATAGACAGTACATTAGAGAATAGCTAATACTGCATGCAAACCATTTGTAAAAATCTGAAAACCGCTTTAAAAAGCAAATGATTTGCTTTGTAAACTTAAACAATAGTATACAGAAACGTGTACAAAGCAAAAGGAAGACCCATATTGTGAATTTTAACACCCACAGGTCTGCACATCATTCATATTCTCAGTGTAGCCATCTCATCAAGCATTTATTGCATTAATTCTACAGAAAAAATTACCAGTCTTATAAACTTGATAAGAATTCTCTAATTAATGTTTGCTTGTTAACAGTAGGAAGATAGCAAGCATAGGGCACCTAAAGTATAAGCAGTGGTAAATTCGCAAGGAATCATTTAATATATGATCCACCAGTTCACATTTAAAAGTATATTGAAAACAAATACTGAAATGCTTATGTGGAATTTCTGCCGACTTAAGGCCCCATTCACATACTGCATTTGCCACCTGTTCGGTTTATCCTTAGGGATGCTGCAAAAGTGTTCCGGACAGATACCGTAGTGGGACAGCGACGGGGCCTTTGACTTCTATATGGCCAACATAGTCCTAATTAGACTACATTTGCCCGATTTAGTGAACGTGTCCAGTTCTGCACAAGCTTTTGTGTCTAGTGAAAAAAACTGGACACATTCGCAAACTAGTGCAAACATAGTCGACTTAAAGGGGTTTTTCCACAATCTCATCTCATACCTCCTGCATCCAGCTGTGTGTGCTCAGAAGGGGGCATGTGTGATTTGTTTGAATTGCATATCATGTGACCAAGCAGGATGACATCACCAGGCCTTTCCTCTCTTTAGCCAAATAAAGGTCTGTTTATGTATAAAACTGTGAGTAGCTCAGAGGTAAAGCTTTTACCTCACAGCACAAGGGTCCTAGGTTTAAATCCCTGCAGGAACCAAACCTGTGTTTTTTTTTTCTCTTTATCAATGCACAAACGTCATTGAGGTCTCTTTTTTATTTATTTGCACTGTTTGACTAATTACTAAGGAGAACAGAGGACGGGAGTAGAATGACAGCACCTGGGGTTTGAACACTCAGTAGCTGCCTGAGAGGAGAGGTGATGTCTGAGCATGTCTGACCAGGACTGAGGAGCTCACAGCCCTGGTCGTATCCCCTGGAGATGAGCTGTAAACAATGGATCACTAAAGGAGCAGCTAAAATTTAAAACATTTTTAATAATGATGAATGGTGAAAGTGTTTATTATTTAATTTGCAAGTTTACCCACATCAATTTTACTTCTTGGCAAAACCCCTTTAAGACTAGGTTTGCCTTTAGAAGTCAATTGCCCCGCCATGGTATCAGTTAGGACAAATTTTTACGGTATCCCGACAGATAACACTAAGGCCGTGTTCACACGGCTTATTCCCGACGGATTTGCGAGCCATATTGAGCTCAAATCCGGCGTGAATAAGGGGCGGGACGGGGACGGGGCTGGAGCGCGGCGGGGGCGCCGCTCCCAGCCCCATAGACAATGCATTGTTTACGGCGCGTACGCGCCGTAAATAATGTGCATGTCACTTTCTCCCCCCGCGGCGGATTCGCCGAGCGGGGAGGAGCGACGGAATCCACTGTTCTCTATGAGAGCAGTGGATTACCAATTACTCCGACGGATTGGCGCCATACGGCAGCGCAAATCCGGCGTGGAGTACGGCGCCAATCCGTGCCCAAATAAGCCGTGTGAACGAGGCCTAACAGGTAGTAAAAACAATATGTGAATGGGACCTTTCTGTGCAAAAAGAAAAAAACCAATGGAAGCGATATTAGCCTACTAATGTATTATAAATCAGCTACTTCAGCAAGACAGAGAATTGCATATCAAAATCATCTTACCGTGTCCAATAGGATTTTGTATGGCCTACAAATAATAAGTAAGCTGGGTAGCCCAAAGTTCAGGTTTATCGGCTAATAAAAAGTGGACACGTTGTTTTCCAGTGGCTGTAGCTTGGACAGCTATGACACTGTCGAGTTAATACTTAGGGGTACTGGACACCGTAACCTTGACAGAAAAAGGTGCAAATGAACTGGCTCATGAGGAATGTATAAGGGAAAGACCGCCAGTTGTTTGTCGTCCTCTCACCATCACACTATTCTAGGTTTCTACCATCATAAAAAAACAATGGCCTCATTCATTCGTTCTTCTGTTAACCCTCACAGTCTCTGCCTTTGGCTTTACACATGACAGTCACTGTTAATTCTCTTCCCGGAGACTTTTCAGGTGGGTGTCACACCCTGTCTGCTGGCAGACAGAACGGGAGGCCGTCCCTCTCCCAGACTCACCTTCTTCCGGATGTCTTCATCATTGGCTCCCAGAGAGGCATATAGCTTGAAGGCCGCCTGACGCAGCTCATGAGCGTGCTTTAAATCATGGTCGAGCTGATAGCAGAAGAGAAAGAAGGATAACAAAAGAGTTTAAGATATACTAGACTCAATTTTGACGGATAACTTACAAATCTGAACAAGGCAACCACACAAGCAATTTTATAGAGATAGGTCACTCATGTGATGTCTTTTAGGTAACTCATGTTCAAAATGGTTTTGCCACCTTCAAAATCCCCTCTGAGGCTGGCTTGTAGCTTGCTATGAGCCAGCCTCGTAGATCGGGGAGAAAGCCACACTTACGCCATTCTCCCTGTTCATTTCTGAGGGTGTTCCAAATATAACTGGGCAAGTGCACTGGAGTAAGCTCAGAACTCTTATAGATGTGAATGGGAGGCCAGATTGTAGCGCGCTATGTGCTGGGTTCAGAAGGGGTTTTTACCAAACAGCTAAACCTCTTTAGCTCCGTTTTCAAATTCTCAATGTACCTTTAAATTTCAAAAAACGAATCCCTTACAGGAATTGCTGTGCATGCATGTAACCATCAAATTCTGCTGCATCTGCTGTAGTGAGTGGTTAGTGACATAAAAGTGAAGCTTACAATGCACGTTTAGAGTATCTAGCACAAGAGAAAATTGATTGTGTGGACTTCAGCTGAAGCAAACCGCACGCTTGCAAAAAAAAATACCACACACACATGCTGGAAACTTTAATTCTATCGTAATAATTTGTCAGCCTTCAAGAGAATGCAAATAAATAGGTCAAAAGCCCTGTGGGCCTGATACAAGACAGACTGCTATCAAATAAAACCTAAAAAAAAAAAAAAAATCTACATTTTATTAAAGATGTTGAAAGAATGTGTGTCCTGGAGGAGTAGTAACATATTTCTAAACCGATCCAGACAGCCTAGAGTGCAAAAGAAGGTCTCCTACTTTTCTTATTAGAGAAGACCACGCACAGAGGCAATCTAAAATTAAGCAAGCTTCGTGCAATCAGAAGAATCGTCCATACAAGAGCAAATGACAGATCGAACAGGCCTTACACCAGGGTCACAATCCAGATTTGGCAGCATTTTTTTTTCAAGTCTACGCTAAGGTTACACCTTTCACTTGCAATTGGTCTCGTTTTTTTAATAGTCAAATAGTCTAAAAAAAAATGGGAATCTAACAAGAGAACAAAGAGTGACTTTTAATAACTATATTTACTATTTTGCCATAGGCAAACGTAAACTCTATCAGTTCTCAATCTATAAAGCACTAAAACTTAAAGGGGTTTTGCCACGAAATAAAATTGACGTGGGAAGTTTGTAAATTAAATAATAAATATTTTCACCATTCATCATTATTAAAAATTCTGGACCGTTTTTGTCTTAGCTGCTCCTTTAGTGATCCATTGTTTATAGCTCGTCTCCAGGGGATACGACCAGGGCTGAGAGCTCCTCAGTCCTGGTTGCACATGCTCAGACATCACTTCCTCCTCTCAGGCAGCTACGGAGTGTACAGATCCCAGGTGCTGTCATTCTACTCCTGCCCTCGGTACTCCTTATTAATTTGACAAACAGTGCAAATAAGAAACCTCAATCAGGTATGTGCATTGATAAAGAGAAAAAAAATCCACAGGTTTGGCTCCTGCAGGGATTTGAACTGAGGACCCTTGTCCCTGGAGGCAAAAGTTTTTCCTCTGAGCTACAATGTAGCTACTTACAGTTTTACACAAAAACAGACCTTTCTTTGACTAAAGAGAGTAAAGGCAGGGTGATGTCATCCTGCTGGTTCACATGATATGCAATTCGAACATAACACACATACCCCCTTCTGAGCACACAGAGCTGAAGAGCTGGATGCAGGAGGTATGAAATGAGATCGTGGCAAAACCCCTTTAACTTTTATTATAAATAACACTTAACCTCGATACACACTATTTTAAAAACCTGACTTCTAACCTCTCAGTTTGTCCCTCTCTAATTGTGAAGGAATAACTCCTTTTCTATCATCAAGTCTGGTCCCTCTATCCCCTGATGAAGCACAGTTACTGGGGGAAACATGTTGGGGAGGTCAGGCATGACATTTTAATTTGTGATTTCCTACCTCTTTCTACTGTGTTACCCGCTGCAGAGGGTCTCACAAGGAAACCTTACATGTTTCATGCCCATTAGATTAAGGATGACTGCTCAAGTAAGATATTTTGGATTCCTTTTTGGAGTTAGCAAATCACTGTATATATAGGGTTTCCCTGCCAAAAGGTGGTGTTCCACCAGACTTGATAATAGAAAAGGAGTTACTCTTCCACAATTAGAAAGGGACAAATTGAGAGGTTAGAAATCAGGTTTTTAAAATAGTGTGTATCGAGGTTAAGTGTTATATATATATATATATATATAAAATAAAATTAAAATAAAAGTTAAGTTTTAGTGCTCAATAGGTTGAGAACTGATAGAGTTTAAGTTTGCCTATGGCAAAGTATTAAATATAGTTTTTTTTTTAATAGGGATCCAAACAACCTTGCATTTTCAGAGCCAAACTTTGTTCAACCCAAAGTAGCTGTGTGATTCACCTGTTTTTTCATGGGGTTGTCGAGGTCAATTTTTTTCAAATTGGTGGTGGTGTTGTTGCTATAAAATAAGTGATACTTACCTTCTCACCCCCTCTGTTCCTGCGTCTCCTTGCTTTCTCTGCCACTGCTCTACCACGGTCTTCTGTTGTCTTGCTGGTCCCCGCAGTCGGCTCATTAGCTGCAGCAGTCACATAACTCTTCCTGAAATCATCACTCATAAGTGAACACTCTGTAAAGTAATGTCAGGAAGAGACATGTGACTACTACAGCCAAGTTTCGACTGCCAGAGACGGGAAGAAAACAGGAAAAAACTGGGAGAGGAGCGGCATGGGCAGCGCTGGAACAGAGGTGAGCAGGGAGGCAAGTACTACTTTTTTGCTTTACAGCAGCATCAATTTAAAAAAATAAAATAAAATGACCTTGACAACCCCTTTAAGGTCATTTACGTTTAAAGTGAAGCTCCATTTTGTTAAATAATCTGCATGAGAAGCTTATGTTTAGCTTTAAATAGCTTTACTACTATATACGGTTTGATTTTTGTCTGTACCTGTTCCTCTGTGTACTGACACTATATAAAAAAGGATTATTATTGCTCTATGTAGAAGTGACCAGCTGATATTACTAGAAGGTGATGCGTCATGAAGACAACCCCTGTCATATGCACTATGACACAAAGGGGTCTCTCGCTCAGGACCCTCACCTATGGGCTATAACAGAGAGCTGATCTAGAACTGTGCTGCCCACCCTCCAACCTGGCAGACTCCAGCTGCCTTTTTACAAGGCATTATGGGAAAGGAGCTGAGAAGCTCAAGCGCCCTCTATAGGATGTAACAAATCCTCAATTTGCTTTTGACCCACTGGGTCTTGAGAAAGCAAAAAGGATATTTAGCCAAGCCAGTATCTCTCATCTGCAGACAACGCTGTTTTGGGATGTTTGTCCCTCATCAATGCAGAGCAGAGCGATACTGGCTGGCTGTATGGGAGGCAATGAGTGGCTCAGAAAGGGGAAAATCTCTCTTTGAGGCGAGGAGAGCACCAAATGGTGTGTAGCGTTTGAATTGCTTTTTTGCTCTCTACTAAAGGCAATTCAAACTCTACACACCATTTGGCGCTCTCCTCGCCTCAAGGAGAGATGTTCCCCTTTCCAGCTGCCTTTGAAATACATGGATGGCCATTGTAAGGGAAATGCCTGGCTGGTCACTGCTTCAGGCTTACCATTTATCTTGTATTTAATCCCTTTCAATTTTGTCACCAAACTACAAATCTGAATGTGCCCTGCTCAATGCACAAGACACTTTTTCTGCATCCCCTGCCTGTAAAAGCTGGAGGGAAGCATTCACCTCCTACCATCCCATTTAAACAGGCTACAAGATTGGACGAGTACACAAAGGGCCATATTCAGAGTTTATGCAGTCCTAGGAAACATATCAATAGAGTTCTGCAAATGTATGCCTATATACGTGATATATAGTTGTATTGACAAGCGCAGTGGAATGCTCTTTTAATAATGTTTAGGTTGGGGGATCCCAGCATATCCAACTCATGGTGTATATTTGCCTACTCAATCCTATGGGCATATTGGCACAAACGCTGGGCTGAGGCGTGAATGGAACCCAATTTGTGGTTCATTATTTCTACCAAATAAAATGGTTGAAGATTGGAGCTTTACTTTAAAATAAGAGCAAATCAGAGTCCATATTAATAAAACCTAAACGACAGATAAAATATTTTTGCAGAAAAGTTAACTGTCCATATAGATTACAATTTGCTCTTGGGTTTTGGGTGTTACCTGCGCTATACAGTTTGCTACAGTCAAATATCCTTTCATCACCAATTGGTTAGTTTAAATAAGGCCTAAACATTTTGATGTAATGGATGTTAGCTTTAAGGATCCCTTCTGTGCATAGTTTATGCTGCAGTGATGCCACATACACTCAAGCACCTACCTATCAAACTGTACAAGTAACATATACTCACCTTTTCCTCTGATGACGGTGGTGAGACAAGTTGGGTTTGCTGGGTCATTTGTGACAGTGGAAAGGTTAGAAAGGCTGCAGTGCACTGGGACTCATCTATAGCCCCTCTGGAGTCTGCGTCCTCTGTGTCAGATTGCTCTGTTTCATGGTGCTGTAAAACACCAGGGAAAGAAGAGGGGGGAAAGAGGACAGGTTTGTGCTGTCTACTGAGCAGAAACCCAGGGGACTAAAGTGTACCCTCTATGCACTGCAGTCTAAACATACAAGCACAAATAAGTAAAAACCTCTGCAAACTGGGTAAGAAATCTAGCGCTTTAGAGCATATTAACTTTGTAATATGGGTGCACTGCTCTGCCTCTCACACCTTCTATATATTAAAAGTAGGAATAACTTGTACATGGAAGTCTTTGCAGCCCATGGTCTTACAGGGATTCTCAGGCTTTAAAGTGGACCAGTGACCTCTCCTGATATATCTGTTTTAGTAAATACTTGTGTTCCCTACGAAAAGCAATTCTGGAGCATCTTCTCTTATAACTTGGTGTTGTGCTGTTCCTGTTATTCCTCTAAGAAAGTCCTACCAATCTGTCAGAGGGGTGTTACCAATTAGAGGTGTGCCCTTGTGCATTTAGACATTATTCAAATCAGTGCTGGCAGAGTCCGTGAATGCAGGGACATACCCTCTGAAAACTGGAATGAGGACACTCCTCTGACTGATTCAGTAATATATTAGTAGAAGGAATAACCTAGAAACAGCAGAGAGAGTTATAAGAGAAGATGCTCCAGAATTGTTCTTCATGGGGAACACAAGTATTTGCTAAAAGAGACAAGTCAGGAGATGTCACAGGTCCTCTTTAAAGGGGTTGTCTCACTACAAGGATTGCTTTTTATGTTAAAGATCTTGTAAAAACAATCACTTCGCAATATGTGTCCAGATATCCCCTCTAGTATGAGCTGCATCAGCTCCTCTGGTCACAATAGCTACAGACCTGTTTGATCTATCCTGATAGGCTGCCAGTACTGGTTGCTATAGCTACAGACCTGGCTTCTACTGCAGCCTAGTAGAAGCCAGTAAACACGCCCCTGAATTCAAAGTGAAACTAAGAAAAACAGGACTGTGGTAACATGAATCAATGTAGTGAAAACACCCCTTTAAGGCCAGGGACACATCACATTTGGGATGTCCGTGTAGCATATACAACTTAAACATACTAAATATGTTTTTTTTTGTTTTAGAATTTGACACCATGGAGGACGAATGCATCCGTCAGAGGCTTCCATTTAACCTACATGGCCTGGCGTGTAAGTCAAAGACATGGTGTGCATCTAGTCTTATCCTTGGTCTGTCTTTTTCTAGTGTTTTAGGAAAAATTCAATAATATATTAGCTGTGTCCTTACAGAAATAAATACTTTAAGGAAAAAATAAAAAAAAATATATATATAAATATAAAATAAAAAAATCACCTTTGAAAAAGCTTCACTCATATCTTAGCAAAGTGCATGGTAAAGAACTCCAAGATATATCAATTCCATGTGATTGTTTTACGTTATGTTCATGTTATTTCAATCTAATCCTGCCTTTCAAGAGCCATCATTTTTTTTTAGATTTCCAGCTACATAGTCGGATGAGGGTTTATGTTTTTGCAGGACAACTTGTACTGTTTTATGGTACCATTAACTGTAGAACGTACTGGAATGCAAAAAAAAAAAAAAAATCTCTTTTTTGGTTTAAATCTACTTTGTTATACAATTTTCTGACGTCAATGACTTTATTTTTCAGTCTATCTATGTGACTGTGCGAGGGCCTATATTTTTGCAGGTTGAAGTGAAGTTTTCATTGGTTCCGTTTTGGGATACATATGACAATTTTTACTCCTATTTTTGTGTGTAGGTGAAGCCAAAAAAAAAAAAAAAATTAAAAACACACATACTGGGTATTTAATTTTTTTTTATATTACCACACACACCATGCAGAGGAGCCACAAGGGGCACATGCATGTAAATTGGCGTTTACACTCCAAATTTCATGCGCATATTATGACATAGAATGCACCCGATTTATGAACTCGCTCTACAGCGGGTCATATATTACGCTCGGTCTAGTGCTTGGGTGACATTTCTGGCTCAGGTAGATCACTTTGAAAGTGCTCTACCTGTTTCAGCTGTAAGGCCCCCAGAAATACTGTAGTGAAGCTACAAATATGTAGCTATGCTATAGTTCTAGTGCACCCGCCTCCCGGGCGCATTACACAGCGCCCAATCTCGGGGGGGCGTGTGGGAGATTTAAAAATGTATGAACGGGGCTGCATCTGACATCGGGCTGAAAAACGCTAGATATAGTACAACTATGTTTTAATTACAGTTTTAAAACTATTTTTACTCTACATTTTAGTCCCACTGGTAGGGGATGCGATCGCTTATACAGGCAGTCCCCGGGTTACAAACGGGATAGGGACTGTAGGTTTGTTCTTAAGTTGAATTTGTATGTAAGTCGGAACAGGTATATTTATTAAATGTAACTCCAGCCCCCAAAATTTTTTTCGTTTTGGATAGTGCAGGGAACAGTTTTTTACACTTGTTTTGCTGTCTGTGGCCTTTTTTAGAAGATTTCACCTATCGTTCTGTATCTCATGTGCAGCTGTGGCATGCTGGCACTTGATATAATTCAATTTCTGACCTCTATAGCATATAAGATATAGACCGCAGTAGTGGAGTATAATCGCAGGTGCTTTCCTTAAACACCTCGTGTCAATTTGCTCAGTAAAGGTATACTCCTAATATAGACACTTGCAACAGTGTATCTACAAAACGTATGCAATTTAATAAGTATGAAAAACGTAAGATAGCATATCGGCTAAATAGCCTTGCTTAAAGACATTTCACAACTATATATAATAGTAACTTGCGGCTATATGTCTCCAGTCCCGGAGTAATCCAAATGTATCTTCAGCGCTGAAGTTTCAAGCGCTCTTTACTAGCAGCTGGCATAGCTTGCTAGACAACGTTCACTTGAGAAAGGGGAGGACCCGGAAACGTTGCAACAGAGCAGCAGAGCGCACACCCCAAACAGCCGTCACAGCAGCGAGGTGAACGTGGTCTAGCAAGCTATGCCAGCTGCTAGTAAAGAGCGCTTGAAACGTCAGCGCTGAAGATACATTTGGATTACTCCGGGACTGGAGACATATAGCCGCAAGTTACTATTATATATAGTTGTGAAATGTCTTTAAGCAAGGCTATTTAGCCGATATGCTATCTTACGTTTTTCATACTTATTAAATTGCATACGTTTTGTAGATACACTGTTGCAAGTGTCTATATTAGGAGTATACCTTTACTGAGCATGCTGGCACTTGGTCATCATGGGGCGTGACTCAGTGTTGAATGTCAGCCACGTCCCATAAGTCTCAGTTTGTAACTAGGGGACGTATGTAAGTCGGAACGATGTAAGTCGGGGACTGCCTGTACACTATTCTGCTCACTTCTTGAGTGGTAATGTCAAAGGAATGCCATATGACCACTAGAGCCACCAAGTGGTTGCAGCTGTCACATGCTGCTTAGAGGGACTGGAAGTAAACAAAGATCACGGACACCACCGGCAGCTTCAAAGCCAGATTGACTGTAAGGGCATGTTCACACGGCGTGTTGGATCCATTTTTGGATCTGAAAAACGCACTCAAAAGCGCAGGTGCGTGTTTGGATGCATTTTGGCTGCAGCAGAAACGCACCCTATAGTTTTAAATAGGGCGCCTGCTTCATCTTTCAGATCAAGAATTGACATGTAAATTCTTGAAAAGGATCCGAAAGACGCATCACAAAGACGCATTTAAACACGAATCGGCACTCACTCGTCTGAATGGCAAAGTGTGCTTTACACTGAACGCAATGTAAATTACACTTTACATTGTTAGATGCGTGTTTGGGTCCGTTAAGGGTCCAAAACAAGGATTTAAACACACATCTATAAATGGATCCAACACGCTGTGGAAACATACCCTAAGTGCAAAGGTGAGAACTTCCCATCATGCACTTGGCTTATATTTCTAATTTTTATTTTTTTTTAAAGATCTCAAATGATTTTGGTAACATGGAAGTAAGGTGTCAAAGTCAAATTTCTTATAGCTCCTCTACTGAATTAATAGACGCCTAAGGGAGACATTAGCATGGTGCTCGATTCTGTCTGTTCTATCTGGGAATTTGATTTCACCATGACTGCTGTAACTTAATTGCTGAAAAAAGAACTGCTTGTAAAGGGTGCGTTCCCACGGCACAGGACAAATACCGGCCTGTATTTGTCCTGTTTTGCGGCCGTCCCCACGGCCGCGGGAGGAGGGGGAGGCTTTTCTCCGCAATGAGCGGAGAAAAGCCCGCCCCATTCACATTGAGAAGCACAGATTCCCTCCGGAAACTGGACAGAAGAAGGTGCTTGCTCAATGTTTTGCGGCCGGACAAACCGCCGGACGGAAAACCCATGCAGTGGGGACTGCTGCACGGGTTTTCCATAGAGCCCCATTGTGCTCATTTTCGGCCGGTTTTTCAGACTGCCTGAAAAACCGCAATCCGGCTGCAAAAACGTCCGAAAACCCGTGCAGTGGGGACATGCCCAAAAGGGAGAGATTTCTAGAACAGAAGGACATTAGACAACGCCTGATAATCCAGGTTAGATTTATTGCTCCAGAACACCTTAAGAAAATGAAGCAACTTTGTAAATAGTTTTGCCTACAAACATTGAACCCTTGTGTGTCTGGCCCTGCTATGCAGGACTATGCTTTTCCAAGGATATGTACTACAAATATACCCTGTAGGCAGTTGGATTCTGCAGTCATTTGGTAGTCTCATCCCTGCCTCTTGCTGAACAACATACAACAACACAGATGTGATGGAGTAACATATGATGAAAGAATTAGACTGCAGACAGGATATACTTGTAGACAATAACCAACACTGCTTGCAAAGGTGATTCACTTTAATGTCCATGTGTACTGAAGCAATAAAGAAACTGGCTGTAAATAGGGACATGGATGTGAAAGGATGTGAAACCATTTTCTGATTGGGAAACTGATGACCTGATGGAGAGAAACTACCTGCTGTGAGCCTCTTGGTGGTCGGCTGTGATTGCTGGGTGAAGCTGAAAGTGGCTGCACATTTCTACAGCAAAATGGTATAAAACGGTGCCCATGCAACCAACCTATATAATGTGGTGTCGAGTCCTGTAAAATGGGATACACTGGTTGTGTTGGCATTCCCCTCTAATGGACTGGGAACCACATTCTATAATGTTCATATTCCCTATTATAGGACATGAACAATGGTTGTCCTAGTCCTGGTTTGGGGTCTAAAAGTCCTGTTGATCTAAACAACTGATACAAAAGACAATCAATAATATAGATGTATTGTGCAAATATACAACTTAAAAACTAAGACTACACACACCCTTTTAATATCAGTGATGGCACTAACTGAGCTGGGGTACTTAAAGTAATCAGCCAGCATGGAGATGAGATGGTCTGTAATGCTTGCAATCCGCTGTAGTTCCACATCAGGCTCAATAAGATAGGCTAGGGTTTCTGCCCCTTCCACTCTCTCCTCCAGAAGGCGCTCTTTGTTGCACATTCGTACCAAACAGGGAAGAGTCTGAAAGATTTTAGAAGATTTGAGTTTTTTTTATTAAGCTGTTTAATACAGTTTATATGTATCAGCTCTGTGTAACCATATAACACTTTCAAAATAATGTAACTTTAAGACACACATAATGTAAATAGCCTACTGCAGCACATATATACTATTCTTTACATGAATATTTGAAGTAAAAAAAAATAAAAGGGCTTTACCACCGCTTCCTATATTTTCTCCCTTCTAAAGGGAATTATGAGTATTAAACTACCACATGTCAGGAACATATGCTTTACTGCAAGGCAATGTTCACACAACGTTTTGGATCCGTTTTACGGATCCGCTTTTGTACCAGTGAAAACTGAATCGGAAAAGCGGATCCCAAAAACGCAACAGCTGATTCTTTTTTTACATCCGTTTTCTATGCGTTTTACGGATTCCTTTTCCGGATACGTTTTGAATCTCTCTCTCTCACCTACCCACCCACCCACTCACCCTCAGCCCGGCTGTCACGGGCGGGAACGCTCTCAGCCCGGCAGTCCCCGGGCGGAGCGCTCTCAAACCCGGCTGTCACGGGCGGGAGCGCTCCCCAAACCCGCTGTCACGGGCGGGAACGCTCTCAGCCCGGCGTCACGGGCGGGAACGCTCTCACCGGCTGTCACGGGCGGGAACGCTCTCAGCCCGGCTGTCACGGGCGGGAACGCTCTCAGCCCGGCTGTCACGGGCAGGAACGCTCTCAGCCCGGCAGTCACGGGCAGGAACGCTCACAGCCCGGCTGTCACGGGCAGGACCGCTCTCAGCCCGGCTGTCACGGGCAGGAACGCTCTCGCCGGACACATCCAATCCAGCAGCCGCTCGCCGGACACATCCAATCCAGCAGCCGCTCGCCCGGACAAAATCCAATCCAGCAGCCGCTCGCCGGACACATCCAATCCAGCAGCCGCTCGCCGGACACATCCAAAATCCAGCACCCGCTCGCCGGACACATCCAATCCAGCAGCCGCTCGCCGGACACATCCAATCCAGCAGCCGCTCGCCGGACACATCCAATCCAGCAGCCGCTCGCCGGACACATCCAATCCAGCAGCCGCTCGCCGGACACATCCAATCCAGCAGCCGCTCGCCGGACACATCCAATCCAGCAGCCGCTCGCCGGACACATCCAATCCAGCAGCCGCTCGCCGGACACATCCAATCCAGCAGCCGCTCGCCGGACACATCCAATCCAGCAGCCGCTCGCCAGCACCACCATGAGCACCGAAACACAGTCCTCCGATGCGCCTGCGCGATTTCACTTCTTACGTCACCCAACTGCGCTTTCAGCATGTAAAGCGGATCACAAGCTTAAACAAATCTGTGCTGCGCTTTGGGATCCGCTTTCCGCATCACAACAGCGGATCCCATTCTTGCCAAAAACACAACCAGAAATGACATGTCATTTCTGAAGACGGATCCGCAAAACGCAGCACAGGAAAGCTCCCAAAAGCGCATCGCCATTCTCTCGTGAGAACAGCGATGCGCTTTCGTCACTGACAGCTATGGAAATCACACTGACCATTGTAGGATCCGTTTTACGGATCACAAAAGCATCGTGTGAACACAGCCTAACTACGATTATGTTTAAATGCATAGATAAAATAACCTGCTACACATACTCTAATTAGGCAAATCTACAATCAAAAGGAATCTGACGCTTACTTTACTTACTTTTAACACAATGCAGTTGTCATCTGTTCTTATAGAGCCTGCTCTACACATGTACGTTAAACTGAAAGAAGGAAGGAGATCAATGTATTAAAGATTTACCTACGTGACTTAACATTGTTCAAAAATATATATTGTAGTTTTTATATCGCAATTATATGCAGCCAGATGTAATGAAGGCTTTGGTGAAATATAAAAACACACTACGTACACATGCATTTTGATTTATTCTGTCTATAGGGCCAGTGTCATTCTTTTTCAACACACAGCATGCTCAGAGTATGGATTTGCTTGGGCGTTTTATCCGTCAAGTACTCAATTGAACTTGAAAGAAACTATATAAAAGGCATGCACAAAATGTGAAATGAAAACAGTAAAGAAATAAGGAGGCCTTATACCAATTCAAGGCAAATATTATATTATATTATATTTTTCTAAGTTTTGAGTGCTGCATTAGTTTTTTTTTTTTATTTGTATATATATATATATATATGTAGTATATATATATATATAAATATATTATATAATATATATATATATATATATATATATATATATATATATATATACACACACACACACACACACACATATATATATATACATACATACACACACACACATATATATATATGTGTAATATATACTATAAGCGTGTGTATATAATACATATATATATATATATATATATATATATATACACACACACACACACACACACACACACGCAACATATATATGTGTACATATATATATATATATTTATTTATAGCTGAAATAGCATTACATATTTGACGCTTCCTTCAGTTTTATAGAGTTTTGTCCTTTCATATAATGAATAAATAAACATGCATGTCTACTATTATTACCATTTTGCAGCGGTTAGTTGCATCTCAATAGGTTTGTCACGCTGTAACATCTTCACAAAAATCTGTGGCAACAGTTCTCCATCAACCAATACTATAAAACAAACAGCAAGGGCAATTTGTTACAAATTGTGCATGGTTCAGGAAGCCAATCTAATGAGGAAGGAGCAACCAGAAGGATTGCAAACATTTTTACATTTTCAAATAGTCCCTTATGAATCTGAAATTGTACTCCCAGGTTTTATTTAAGAAAAAAAAATCCCTTTGAGTGGGCCTCTTTCGTCAGAGACAGTCAGATGCAGTAACTGGCTGCATTACATGGTGACCACTCGGATGAATGGCTGTTGATGGAAATATGGATGGCTTGTGCAGGTTAAGAAACATCCCTGCAATGTTATCTGTGGATTAGTCTGGCATTTTAAGATGGTTAATGGTCTGCAACTAGTTAGAGAAAAGTAAAAATAGATACACAACCTTCTATCACTGCACCCCCACCTGTTTGTGAACCACCGTCTTGAATTATTTTATATATACTCACTTCCCTGCAGTCCAGTATCCTGTCTGCTTCTGATCAGCCACCATTTTCCTCTATGCTAACAATTCCTTGACACCTCTATACAGCATCACATGAGCAGCTAGAGCTAGTACTTTCTCTGGTTGCTGGGAGGACAGTGTTATTATCCTCCCATCTACATAGATAACCAATGAGGCCCGAGATTTTTTAATATCATTAGTAATGTAACAGGGTTTGGTTCCCCCTGTGCAAAAACTTCGCATTGTCATCATACAGAAAGATCCGAAGGATACATAGATCCCCCATTGAATATGTTGGTATCTCCAAATACTGTGGATATGCAACTACCCAAGTGTGATTCCCTCCAAAAAAATAAAAAATTGGAGTGTCACAACTAACAGAAGAATGTGAAGACATGGTTACAGATTGTCATATCATCAATGTGTCGGTCAGGGATTTGTAAAATGTAGTGGTTATGGAAGTCATATCAGCAGGCTTTTATACACATATGTATATACAGTATGTGTAGAAAAGCCTGCTGATATGACTTCCATAATCTAGTTGTCTTTTTTTTAGGCTCTCTTCCCTTCCCGAGATTTGAGGGTTTGGTTAGGGTTTTTTTTGGGATGGGGTTCCGTTTTCAGGTGGGTTCCGTACTTAGGTGGGACTTCACTTTTAGGGGAAATAGGTTTGTAATTGTTTTTGTCCTTTTTTTTTTTTTTTTAGTAATTTTGGGTTTTTTTATATTTGATATCCCCTTTGCTGTATTTTTTTTTTTTAATTTATAAATATTTTTAAAAAAAAAATAAGTACAGCGCTTGAGTGTCACAACTTACAGAAGAATGTGAAGACGTGTGTGTGAAAAAATTCACAGCATAAAGGGCATATCCAAATAATATAAGAAACCTAACCTTTACTAAAAAAAAAGGACAAAAACAATTACAAACTCTATTTCACCCTAATAGTAGAAAGTCCTACCTAAGTACGGTAACCACCCTGAAAACGGCAACCCCACTCACCAACAAATCCCTAACCAAACCCTACAATATCTCCGATAGGGAAGAGAGTCTAAAAAAATGACAACTAGATCAGTGTAGTCAATAGAAACCCTATATACAAGATCATTCCTTAGCAGTAATACAAAGCCTCCATAAAAACTCCAACGCGTTCCCCTGAGAAATAACAGTTTCGCCAAGGAGAGAAAAAAAAAACCCCCAAACAAAAACCCGGGACAAAGTAATAATGAAACCATGAATGTGGGTGGGAATAAACATATATGCAAATAAATATTTGGAAATAGGCATACATGTAAATAGATCTCAAGATAGCATGGATACACAGATGTCCAAACTACAGTCACTATCTCTCCATTGTATAAAGATGCCCAAATTACAGCGTCAGTGACATACTGTAGGTACAGGCCACTAGTAGTACTCACGGACCCGCTATATGGGAAAATGCCCGATGAGATATACCTATCAGCAACATAGATGATCTAGCAATAGGATGCAATGATAGAGCGGTCTGTATGTCAATGACGCTGTAGTTTGAGCATCTGCGTATCCATGCTATCTGTATCCATTTACATGTAGATCTATTTCCACCAAATATATGTTTACATGTATGTTTATTCCCACCAACATTTATGGGTTTCTCATTTTCATTGTACCCCAGTCTCCCGGATTTGTTTTTTTTTTTTTTTTTCCCCGATGAACCTGGTATTTCTCAGGGGAAGCGCGTTGAAGTTTTTTTTAAAAATTTTTTTAAAGCGCTTTTTATATAAAGATTTCCACTGACTACGCTGCTCAAGTGGTCCTATTTTGACTCTTTTACCCTATTAGGGATATTGTAGGTTTTAGTTAGGGATTTGTTTCCAGGCCGGGTACCCTGCTTAGGTAGGGCTTCCTTCTAATAGGGTGGAATAGGGCGAGTAATTATTTGTATTCTGTTTATTAAAGCTTAAGTTTTATTTTATTTTTTGGGATATTGCCTTTATTCTATACATTTTTGGAGATATCTTAGGTCTTTCCTTTAGACATCTAATGTGGCTGTTGTCCATGTTACTTTTTTGTTGGGCTTTTATACACTACATGATTAAATAGAAATCAGGGATAATGCTTTTCTAGCCAACAACAAGGTTTCTCTGAGTAAGTTCAAGTGATGTTGCCAGACCGCTTTCTCAAGATCCCATACAACTGCTGGGTTAATAGGTACTGACATATTAAGGATCTCAGAGAGGAAATCCATAATTTTCTTCCAAAGCCTTAAAATCCACAATGGGACACATGGAAAACCTGTCAGCAACAGCTGCCCTTTAAGTTGCACATTAAGTGGTTATCTGACATATTTATAAAATAAAAATAGGCTGAAACTGCATAATGAAACAAATCTATATTCTCACATTTGCAGTCACAGGTGTTCCAATGGATGGCAGTGTCCCCCAATTTCTGTTTACTTCCCGCTTTGCGGCTGGTGCATGACCGTGGCTTCAGTAAACACATGCCATTCTCATGACGCCATCAGCGCCAGTCACATCCTTAGTGGTGATGCCCTGGGAAGACCATGTGATCGCTGAAGTCACCAACAGGCCGCAGCGCTCACGTGCCAACCGCAGAAGAGGAAGTAAACAGAGACCAGGGGACACCGCCAGCAGTTTCAGTACTAGAATGGTGGAGAGTGCAAAAGGGGAGGTTTTTTGTACATAAGTCAGACAACCCCTTTAATTGTGGTTTATTCACATGCTGAAGTTACACAATATGACCACAGCATCTGATTAGATACATATCTTATACAATTTTTATCTCCTTAATGACCACCCACCATCTTTTGGAGTCAGGCATTTCAGGTCGTTCGTCTGCAGCGACGTCGCTGAAGACATCGGAGTTTGCAGAACCCGGCGCCGCAGCAGCACCGAGAACCGGACTGTACTACAGAGCCCTGTTCCCAGCGCAGCTCCTGCAAGTGCCGGGGAGCGGGGGAAACCTCCGATCCCCTGTGCTTTAACCCTTTGATTGCCAAAGTTTGACACCGCAGCACAATTAAAAGAGTTTCCCTGCTCTGTCGGGTGATCGGGACACCCGGTGACCCAACAGAGCCTGGGGAACGGCTGCACAGTCAGCTCTTGGGAACCTAGAGTAGCCCCAGAGATGTCTGTGTAACAAGCCAGTGATCAGGGCAGCCTGTGTGCTCTCCTGATCACTGCCTGTGTCAGATTGACACAGATTATAAATTTATGAGCATATATGAATACATTACTAAGTGTAAAAAAAAAGTAACAGTTCTCCTTTCATGGGATTTAAAAAAAAAGTAAAAAAAACATAAAAAGTGTAAAAAAAAATAAATAAAAAATTATTGTGTATACATTACACAAAAAAAATAAAACTACACAGATTAGGTTTCCACACGACCGTAATAACATTTAGAATTAATCTAACAAGTTATTAAGTGTGAAATTTGAATGGTGTAAAAAAATACATAGAAGACTAGGCGGATGTATTGATTAGGTAGATTTAGGAGACTGAGGAAGCAAAGCAACAACCTCGGAGTTAAAATGCTGCCAAATTAGTTGTTGCAGGATCATTTTATATATTTACTGTTCAGTAGGTGTTTTACAGGAAATGCTCCTTTCTGCACCTCAATGCGTTTCCAAGTACAATAATCCTCAACATGAACATCAGAACTTACATATTCAGAGAAATTAAAGTGCAAAAGAAACTGAAGTACAAGAGTGCACTGCTGTAATAGTAATACAAAAACTTACCATTTACAAGGGTCATTGATACTTGGGGATTGTCAAATGCTAGAACTGAAAAACACTTTAATGCTTGCATGCGTACCTAGGATAAAACAAACATACCATTGAAGTGAATAATACAGGATATTGTTCCTGGCAAAAAAGTTCATTACATTCAAAAAGAAAATTCCATCTTTATTATATACATTTTTTTTTCTACACGTCGATATATTGTGAATAGGTTTAACTGATATAGATTAGCACATGCCTCTAATTTCTGTATACCCCCATGTTGCTGTCTCAGCCTCTATGATGTTCCCTTGTTGGGTATGTTAGGTTCTTTGTTTTATGTGTTTTTTAATATTTTGATTAAATAAAGATATTTTTATATTTATACTGGCCATGTTAGTTGATACCTTGCTGTGAATTCTGTGTAAGTTGGGCTGGTGTTTAATAGGATTTAATTGATGGTTTATTATATGCACAGTTGAGTGACATTACTATGACCACCAGCTAATATCCAAAGCTGTATTCAGCACAGACAGCAGCTAGAGAAGCTGGCAGTGACACTAAGGACCTGGTAGGTTGTCACAGTTATCTGGAGCTGTGCTGACTGCATCCCACAGCTGCTGGAGGGTGTGTGGGGGGAGAGGGGGCTCGGTAGTATTTGGAAGTCTTGGTTATGCTCTTCCAACCAATATGCATGTATGAGTGTAAGTGATCTGCAAGGATTGGTTTGGATTGGAGGGATTAATACCCAAATCAGCTGAGAGAACCTTCCACATGGATGAAAGGGCCAAGAGAATGGCATGAAAACATTCCCCAGACCACAACACTGTAACCACCAGATTATGTTCTTCCACCAATGGTTGAAGGTTGTTCTGTGAGATTTCTTGCTTGACACACTAACATCCATAGGTTCAATTAATCAGAATACATGACTGGTGTGAGAAGTCACCCCTTTTTCAATCCGCTGAAGTCCAGTTCTGATATCGCCTTGAAAATTGAAGCCTTTTTCACATATCACATCAACAAGGGATGTGTGTGCAGACAGCCTATCGCACACCTTATATACCCACCAATGAAGCTCGTAACATCTGACTTCCTACATAAGCTACGTGCTGCGGACCTCAAAAGTAGGAAGTGGTCATAATAGTGTGACTTGACTGTAGTTCATCAACACAATGTAAATTCCATTGTATTTCATTTCAAATAAGAGGATTGTTTAGTCCTCCTCATCATATGTGCCCAATTGTGAATTGGGAGTTGTTACATACTGTAGACTTAAAAGGTGTTTTCCAAAGCTTTTTTTTAACCTCTCTTTCATCTCCCACTGTGCTTAAACAGAAAATGTACCCATACTCACCTCTCCCATCACAACAGTTCCATCGCTGCCAGAGCTCCAGTGCTCCCCCTGGTCCCTTACTAATGACATCACGTTCATGAGTCATATGATGCTGCATCCAGTCACTGAGCTCTGTGGTCATAAGTTGCACAAGTAAACATATATGTGATCCGTGAACATTAGGTCACTAGTGAAGGACGAGGGGTTGGTGGAGAGAGTACTGGAGCTGTGGAAGTGCTGGAATGGTGGTGATGGGAGAGGTAGGTATGGGTTAATTTTCTGTGTATGCACAGTGGGAGGTGGCAGGGAGGTTTTTAAAACTTTTGGAAACCCTCTTTTAATATAAGTTTCCACCCTGAAGTAGGAAAAAGAAAAACTTGGAGGCTCTGTTTTGGCCAACATTATAAAACACCCTTCTTCTCATCAGTGATGCATGTATGGGTGTACGTGACCTACAAGGAGAGGTTCATACCCATATCATTACCATTCCTTTGCATGTTTAGAAGTAGTTAGAAAAAAAAAACAGGGTCGTCACTAAACACTATAGACTTACTTTATATGACACCGATGTAAGCAAATGTGCAATATTTTGAACCACTCCATGATTAAACAAAATTGTCTGATGATCTGGGGCCTGCAACAGACAGAAGAGGCACTTAACCAATACAACGCAACATATGCAAGCACATGATAGCTTCCAATGACTAACACAAAAGAAAAAAGAACAGCCAAAAAGGGAATTACTTTGCAGCAGTGAGCGAAGATCTGGCAGATGTATTCCTGTGAGTGCAGAGATCTGCTGAGCAACAACATAAGGTGTGGGATTACAGTAGCATCCTAGGAAAGGAAGGGGGAAAACAATCATTGAAAGATGCACTGATAAAACATGTCATGATGCAAAAAACAAAAGCAGAAACTATAATTAAAACCAATGACCAGCGGAAATGTATAGGACAGAACAATAATCAATATAGGAGCTGACCTTTTACTTGATTGTCTATCCTAACTATTGGCCATGAATGTATGACTCCTATTCAACAGATCAGCAGAGGCGCCCACCATACATACAAGTGTAACTGTGCCCACTGCTGCAGTTCAGCCCTCTTCATTGACTAGGATGAGATGCAGTGCCCCGACACACAAGCACCCCTACATGTACTGTGTTACACCCCTTCTTTTCCACCTACAAACAGGCAAGCACTTGGCCATCCTAATCAATTTCTTAAAATAAGGAAATTATTTGACTAGGTGAATTTGACTAGGTCAGGGCAATGCAAAAAAAAAAAAAAAAAAATAACTAAAGGTATGTTCACACAATGTATTGCTGTACGTACTGTACGTGCCGCAATACATTGTGTGTTTCGGGAGCTCGCGCTAATATGCACGTACTCCCGCGGTGAGGGGGAGGGAGCGGCAGCCCGCCGGCCCCATAGACATGCATTACTCGTGGCACGTATTCGCCGCAAATAACTGACATGTCCCTTATCTCCCCACGTGTACAATACGATCGTATTGTACGAGCGGGGAGAGGAGGCGTAATCCATTGTTCTCTATGACCGCTATGGAATACCGTAATTATGGGGCACATTTCCACGCGTATTAAGCGCAGTACGCCGCAAAATGCGTGCCGAAATGCGCCCCAAAATAAGCCGTGTGAACTTACCCCAAGGGTATGTTCACATGGCATGTTTGCTCCGTGTGAACATACGCTTTTGGATGCGTTTGGGTCAGTCTAGACGGACCTAGACACGCATCTAATGGCATGTCCCCATGGCACAGAGCAAACACCAGACGGATTATTTGACCGGTATTTGCTGTGTTTTGGGGCCGTGTACACAGCCGCAGGGGGACGGCTTTTCTCTGCTTTTTGCAGAGAAAAGCCTGTCCCCCTTCGCATTGAAATGTTCATAGTCCGTCTGAAAACTGTGCAGAAGAATGAACATGTTCAATCTTTTTCTGAACGTCAGCGGTCTAAAAAACTGTTCGGCGGAAAGTCAGTGCAGTGGGGACCGCTGCATGGATTTTCCTTAGAGGTCCGTGTAAAAGTTTGTCAGCTAGTTTGCAGACGGCTTTCTAAACCGGTTGAAAAACCGACTGTGGAGACATGCCCTAACAATGAGCAGTGTGTTTTCCACTGCTCGCAATGTAAAGCATGCATCGGCATTCACATGAGTGATCGTCCATGCGTGTTACATTGCGTCTTTAGGATCCGTTCCAAGAATTGACATGTCTATTCTTGGAGCGAAAGACGCAGCAGGAGCCCTATAATAAAGTATAGAGTGCGATCCTGCTGTATCCAACACGCATCCAAACACACAGCTGCGTGTTGAATCCGATCGACGCTACGTTTTTGGATGCGATTTTCAGGTCCAACGCGGACTGAAATCGTATCCAAAAACGCCGTGTGAACATACCCTAATAAATTACAGCACAGCAGTACAGCTTTTCAAATAAACATTATGGACTCTGTTCTATCCTATTTATCTTTTAAAATATATAAGAAAAAAATTTGCGTGATAGATGTCTCCTGATCAGTTAGAACACCTGCTTTAAAACCCTAAATGATAGCATCTACTCTTATATACTATTTATAGTGATTTAGAACCTGACCTAATTAGAGGAATTTCATAGGAGGGAGGATCTAGCTTCCCGACAACCAGAAAGTTAGTTAAGATGCACGACACTGCCCTGGCAATCACATTAACATTTGAGGACTGCCACTGTTCCTACTGTACTTCCAGTGCTCACTGCCTTCTCTCCTGTGTTTTCGGCTATCTCAAATCTGAACAACAGGAATAAAGTTCCATTGCTTTTCTACTGTGGCTTTAAAGGGAACCTGTCACATTGACCACATTGAGTCTGGAGGGCAGTGTTATCAGTGATTAATATCTATCTCTGTATGCTCACTCTTACAAGTAAGGATGAGAAGGAAATAATCACTTGATCCCTTGCTGATTGTGTAAGTTTCCCACTGACAAAGACATGAACAGTCTATAATTTTAAGGGTAGGTTAATTTTAACATTAAGAGGTAAATAAAATCCAGAAAATAACATTGTATAAATTATATAAATGTAATTGCATTTTTCAGTGAGAAATAGTATTTGAACCCTCCGGCAAACCAGACTTAATTCTTGGTGGCAAAACACTTGTTGGCAAGCACAGCAGTCAGATGTTTTTGTAGTTGATGATGAGGTTTGCACATGTCAGGAGGAATTTTGGTCCACTCTTCTTTGCAGATCATTTCTAAATCATTAATATTTTGAGTCTTATGCTTAGCAAATTCGAGTTTCAACTCCATCCATAAATTTTCTATGGGATTAAGGTCTGGAGACTGGCTAGGCCACTCCATGATCTTAATGTGCTTCTTTTTGAGCGTCTCCTTTGTTGCCTTGGCTGTATGTTTTGGGTCATTCTCTTGCTGGAAGACCCAGGCAAGACCCATTTTTAATGTCCTGTTGGAGGGAAGGAGGTTGTCACTCGAGATTTTACGATACATGGCTTCATCCATTCTCCCATTGATGTGGTAAAGTAGTCCTGTGCCCTTAGCAGAGAAACGCCCCCAAAAGAGCTACATTTTTGTCTCATCTAACAACAGCACCTTCTCCCAATCACTCACAGAATCATCCAGGTGTTCACTGGCAAACTTCAGACGGGCTTGCACATGTGCTTTCTTGAGCAGGAAGACCTTGCGGGCACTGCAGGATTTTAAACCATTGCAGCGTAATGTGCTATCAATGGTTTTCTTTGTGACTGTGGTCCCAGCTGCCTTGAGATTGTTAACAAGTTCCCCTGTGTAGTTTTAGGCCGAACTCTCACCCTTCTCATGATCAAGGATACCCTACGAGGTGAGATTTTGCATGGTGCCCCAGATCGATGTCGATTGACAGTCATTTTATATTTCTTCCATTTTCTTACCATTGCACCAGCAGTTGTCTCCTTCTCACTCAGCACCTTACTTATGGTTTTGTAGCCCTTTCCAGCTTTGTGCAGGTCTATGATCTTGTCCCTGACATCCTTAGAAAGCTCTTTGGTCTTGTCCATGTTGTAGAGGTTAGAGTCTGACTGATTAACGGAGTCTGTGGACAGGAGTTTTTTATAAAAGGTGACTAAGAAAGCTGTCTTTAATGCAGGTTGATTAGGAGTGTCAAACTGGTCTGTAGGAGCCAGAACTCTTAGGCCGTGTTCACACGGCTTATTCCCGACGGATTTGTGCGCCGTATTGAGCTCACAAATCCGCCGTGAATAAGGGGCGGGACGGGGGCGGAGCGCGGCGGGGGCGCCGCTCCCGGCCCCATAGACAATGCATTGTTTACGGCGCGTCCGCGCCGTAAATAATGTGCATGTCACTTTCTCCCCCCGCGGCGGATTTGCCGAGCGGGGAGGAGCGACGGAATCCACTGTTCTCAATGAGAGCAGTGGATTACCGTAATTGCTGGCCGCGGATTGGCCCGTACTGCAGCGAAAATCCGGCGCTCTGTACGGCGCCAATCCGCGGCAGAATAAGCCGTGTGAACGGGGCCTTAATGGTTTGCCAATGAACACCTGGATGATACTGTGAGTGATTGGGAGAAGGTGCTCTTTGGCATTAACTCAACTCACTGTGTTTGGAGAAAGAGAACTGCTGCCTATGACCCAAAGAACACCGTCCCCATTGTCAAGCAGGTGGAAACATTATGTTTTGGGGGTATTTCTCTGTTAAGGGCACAGGACTACTTCACCGCATCAATGGGAGAATGCATGGAGTCATGTACCGTAAAATCCTGAGTGACAATCTCCTTCCCTCCGTCAGGACATTAAAAATGGGTCGTTTCTGGGTCTTCCAGCAAGACAATGATCCAAAACATACAGCCAAGGCAACAAAGGAGACTCTCAAAAAGAAGCACATTAAAGTCATGGAGTGACCTAGCCAGTCTCCCGACCTTAATCCCATAGAAAACTTATGGAGGGAGCTGAATCTCTGCCAAGCGACAGCCTCAAAATCCTAATGATTTAGAGATGATCTGCAAAGAGGAGTGGACCAAAATTCCTCCTGACATGTGCGCAAACCTCATCATCAACTAGAAAAAAGTCTGATGCTGGGGTTTGCCAACAAGAGTTTTGCCACAAAGTATTAAGTCTTGTTTGCCAGAGGGATCAAATACCTATTTCTCACTGCAAAATGCAAATGAATTTATACAATGTGATTTTCTGGATTTTATTTGGGATATTTTATCTCTCAATGTTAAAATTAACCTACCCTTAAGATTATAGACTGTTCATGTCTTTGTCAGTGGGCAAACATACACAATCAGCAAGGGATCAAATAATTATTTCCTTCACGGTATTAATCTGTTCAGCTCCTCCTGCTCTATAACACGCTGCCAACAGACCAGTTAGCATTTTTAATGCGACAAATTACCTTTAAGTAGTCAGGATTCTCTTAACCAGATGTGGTCAAAAAGTAGATCAAGATATCCATTGCATAACCATAGCAGAAATTCTTAGCAAAACCTTGGATTTCTGCTCTGGTTTTAAATGTGAATTCGCTCGATTCTATTGATCCAGTCAACGTCCCAGCTGCCTAAAGTGGTATCTACAGAGAGACTGCATCAATAAGGAATAAGCAACTTTTCCTGCACATGGATTTATACAATTGTGTAAGAAAAATCCATGCCAATATCCGTTCTAAATAAAGGAAAGTGGCTAGGAGTGCAATTTAGAACAAAATACACAGATATTTCACAATGAAATCTGCCTGAAAATCCGTTGTGTGACCGGAGCCGAACAATAGAAGTAGGAAAGTCTGGCAGCTTCCAATTTAATTCTACAAGATCATTACAGACGTGTTCATAAAAAGAAAGGGAAGCTCTTACTGTATACAAGAGTTCCACTGGAGTGACAGAGCTGGTGAAAACTGTACGGAGACATCGCAAACAAGCTTCAATGAATCGGATGTCTGCTGACAGTAAGCCTGAAAATGCAGAGTAATGTGTCTGTCAGAATGAGAAACGCGTGGCAGGTCAGTACAGCACATGAAGCCGGAGCGCCGCAGAGTAAGGTCACCACTACCTTGCAGCAGGGCTGGGATTATGTGACAGTCTAGCAGGGATTTCACGTTGTTTTCTGTGCCCATAGACAAGCTGCCCAGTACCACGGCACACTCTGTCTTCAATTCTATGCTTGACGTCTCTTGCTGGAGTAAATATAATAATCTGTCAAACGAGATTATCATGTTAGATTACAAAAAGGTACTGCAATAAGCAAATGAGATCAATAAACATTTAAAATTACCCACAATAAGTAACATGTGCCTTCTTATTGACTTAAAAGAGGACTGGTTATCACTTCTGGTGTCTTTTTAGTCCCAAGCCACCCCCCGGGTTACGAACTTATATTTTTAGAAATTGTGCGGTGGGGCCCTGCGGGCCCTTTTGTAGTTTCATTTTTACAGAAAGCCGTACTGGGGAAAATACAAGTGTCAGTAGGGCCAGTGAAGCGGGATGTTAAAAAACTTGTTTAACCATCACCCTGCAATAGAAACCTGTGGGGTTTTTGGATGCTGGAACTTGAATTTCCCAAAAACTAAAATGCCGAATCTCACACCTACGTAAAATTATATGGGTTTGGGATTAGTACATTTTTAAAACTGGCGCCGGTGGAAGGCTGACACTTGTATTTTCCATTTTTCCCACGGCAGTCGTAGCTGTGAAACTACAAGTGTCAGTAGGCCAGTGAAGCAGATGTTAAACACTTGTTCTAATCAGTACCCATTCAATAAGTACATGTGCGGTGTGGGATGGGGGCCCCCTTTTTGTATTTCCCAAAAAACTAAAAATTTTCCACCCTTTCCCACCCACACATGTAAAATTTGTTTGGGTTTTTTTTTAAAGTACATGTTTAATATGTGCAGCTGTGGCAGGCTGACACTTGTAGTTCCATGTTTCACAGCAGCTTCTAGCCAGTAGGCCAGTGAAGAAGATGTTAAACACTTGTTCTTAGTCAGCACCCATACAATAAGTACATGTGCGGTGTTGTATGCTGGTACTGGTAGTTTCACAAAAAAAAAGTCCCAAGCATCCCACACTTTGAGTGTGCTAAATTACTGAAATTTTTCCCCAGTCCAGGTGGCTGGAAAAAAATTTGGGGGAATGGGGTGACTGTGCAATAAAACCGGGTGGGGGAGCGGCGTGGGGAGAGCGTGTCGGGCCCGACAGGAGGGGGTTTGGGGGAAGAGAAAGTGGGGAAAACAAACAGGAGCGGTTTGAGGGAAAGTGACGCTGTGGCCCACAGGAACGGTGTGAGCGAGAGTACTGCCTGCACCAAAGAGGAAGACTGAGGTGAGTGGGCAGCAGAAGTACTGGCAAGTCCTGCTGTGCTGCTTTTTTGTCAGGCAAAAAACTTACAGGGGTTCTGATTTAGGGGCCCCGCCCTTTACGCCCCCATTCCCCAAACAAAGGGGGCAGTCGCAAGGGGGGGGCGACGTATGGATGGGGAAAAAAAAGGGTTTGAAAAATTTTTGATTTTTTTAAAAAATTCGGGAAAGCATTTTTTTCTTAGAATCCCCCTTTGGGTTTGGTCCGTCTTCTATAACTACTAAAAGATTTTTGAAAAAACAAAAAACCTAATTGTTCCCACCACTGGGGCCCCTTTACATTTTTAAAGGGGCCCTGGGTTAAAACATAATGGTTAAAATCAAGGGACTAAACCCCGTTTTTAACATTTAACTTAGTGTAGATGTCAAATTAACATCCACTACAAACAGTTTGCTTGTTGACAGCAGCATGGTATATACAGTTTACTGCACAGCCATTCCAAACTAAAGTAAACTAAATTTGACAACCTTACAAAAAAAGACGGTTTTGGCCCAAATTGGTTCCCAAAGTGCGGTTCTCAGGGGCGGGGAAAAAACAACAACCCCCATATGTATTTATATAATCTACATCAGGGGGCATGAGGGGAGTTGTATTTCCCCCAAACCCAGCTGGGGACACGCATTTTTGCAGCCCACGGGCTTAGGCTAACAAAAGATTGTAATACCCTTTAAAACTAAGCTGCGGGCAGGGTGGCCCAGTAATACAAGGGTTTTTTAACAAAACAATTTCCCACTCAGAACGGGCCCTTCCCATGGTTGACCAAAGAAGATTGCATGTGTCACCCATAATCCCAGAGTTTTCTTTTCAAAAAGCATGGGAAAGGGGCTTACAGCATTGTTTGAGGGGTTAAGGGGGGGTGGGAGGGCCGGGCCTGCCCAGTGCTTAGGCTATACGCTGCACCAAAATTGGTCGGGCATGGTTTTTCGTCCAAAAGGGAAAACCTCTTCTAAAGATGATGCCAAGAAAAGTTTGCGAACAGTTGGCTAAAACCCAAGAGACAAAGGAAATGGTTTTACTGGAACCATGTTCTGTGGTAATGAAAACCAAGATAAAATTTTTTTGGTTCAGATGGTGTCAAGGTGTCTGGCGGTAACCATTTGAGGAGTACAAAGAAAAGTGTTTTCTTCCCTTTGCGGGTTAAAGCAGTGAGTGTCTTTGGTTTTGGGGGCTCCCTTGATTGTGGGGGCTGGGGGGACCCTACAGTTCATTGGGGGAAACCTAAATGCAACTGTATTTGTGATAAAATAAAAACAAAACCCATCACCCTTTCTCAGGGGCCCAAAGGGGCAGTATTCCAAAATAAAGCCCCCAAACCCCCAAACCCCCCCAAGTTGCCCCACTGCCTTGTTTAAAGAAAATTAGGGTGAAGGTGCGGGCCCGGCCCAAACATGTCTCCAGCCCATCAACCCTTTTGGGGGACCTGGGGGTTTATCCCTAAAAGGGAAGGGTGAAGGAGGAAAAATTTTCTCTAACTTCCACCACCTCCGTGATGTATTTTATGGGGGAAAGTGGAAGAGGTTACCGAACTGAAAACCCATGAAGCTCTAGTGAATTCATGCCCAAAGAGTTTTAAAGGGGCAGTGCTGAAAAAAAAATTGATGAAAACACAAAATTTTGACATTTTGGGGCCCACAATTTGTCCTTTTTTCACTTTTGTTGCCAGCAGTTTAAACATTGATGGCTGTGTGTTGAGTTATTTTGAGAGCACACAAAATAAAATTTTAACTTCACAATTTTCAATCATTTTCAGACCCACTGACATTCAATTTGTAGCCAAATACTAGATTCACACTTTTGTTATATGTGAATGACCTCCCAGTTTTACGGGTTTTGGGAATTTTGAGGTCTTTTGGGTTTAAGGTTTTTTTATAGGTTTTCTGTGTCTTTTACATTTTTAAAACACTTTCTCCCTTTGTGCATGGTTTCCCCCCATTTCTGTGTTAGCTCCCCTTTTTTAAAGGGTTTCCCCCCTTCCCTCAGATTGTGTGTCCCCTCTTTCTCTCTCTTCTCCCTATTTCTAACACTAAATAAAGGGAGGTGGAGAGCCCACCAGAAGCAATGTTTTGATGGATCTGTTGGTGATTCAGTAGGACAGTTTACCAGGTTAAAAGAGTTTTCGCACGATAATCATCAGCTTTTAAAATGTAGGGAAATGTAAATGAAGACTTTTACCAAATACATTATTTTGATTTTGCTTTGTTTAGAAGAAAAAGATTTTATCTATTACTAATGTACACAACTTTATCTTGGTTACCAACCACCTCCTGCTCTCTCTCTTTTCTGGTAGCTTTAAGCTGCTGTCCTGTGCTGAGTCTTATCTCCAGCACAGGAACGTGTTTATTTAAGTTAATGAGAAATTTCAACCCCTTAGAGCTCTGTAGCTTTGATCACTCCAGATTATAAACCTCTTGCAATTATATCACTAACATGAATAGCTAGGAATAGCAGAGCTGAGATGCCTATCACCACCATAGAACCATCCACATCCTGACCAAGAAGTTTTGTATGAAGGTGCCCGTGGTCTGTGAAAAAGCTTAGCCAAAAAAAAATCCTTTTTTAAACCCTTTCCAAAATTGGGGCGTTAAAGGATAAGTCCCGAAAACCCGAAAGCAAGGGTTTTTGCAGCTAACACCCGGCGGTTTGGGCGGCAAAGATGGCCGCACCGTCCCAATTTAATGGGGGAAATGTGCTGTGCCCCTTTTTCAAAATTTTCGATGGGGGCATCAGTGGGGTTAAAAAAGTGTGTTTCCGATCTCTGAAAGGGGGAGCTGGAAGCCCCGTGGGAAAGGGCCTTTTTAAATTTCCCCCCGTTTCCCCGGGGGTTTTTGATTTTTTCCCCCCTCCGAACCCCAAAAAAGGGGCCAAAAAGGAAAGTGGGGGGGGGGGGAAAAAGGCATCTTCCCGTCCCCCCTAATTTCCTTGTTTTTATATGTTTCAAGCATTTGGCTGTGAAAAAGATCCCCCCCCCCCCCCCTTCGCCATTTTAAAAATAAAAAAAAAAATAAAAAAAGGGGACACATATTTTTGGGATCGAAACCCTATAAAAAAAATGATCTATGAAAATTTTAATTTTTTTCCCCTACGTGAAAACCGTAGGAAAAAAAAAAAAACTAAAAAAAGCCAAAAAATTTAAAGGGGTTTTTTTTTTTTTTCCCTCATTTCACGTCCTTTTTAAAAAATTTGGGAAAAAAAGTGATCAAAAAAATTTTTTTTTTTAAAAGTACCAAACATAGCGGGGGGGAAAAATTTTTTGGGTTTTGGGGATTGGGGATGTGTACCAACCTGTAAACTCCCAAAAACAGGCGGGAAGTAGTTTTTTTTTCACATTTTGCCCCAAATTAGAATTTTTTTGCCATTCCCCCTTATATTCTATGGTAATATTAATAAATCCATTAGAAAAAAAAACATAAAGCCCCGCAAAAAAAAAGCCCTCATTTTGTCTAAGTAGGTGGAAAAAAAAAAAAAAGTTTGGATTTAGAAGGGAAGGGGGGAAAAAAAAATTTGACCATATTATTTTTGGGGCCGTCCGTCAGGAAGGGGTTAAGGACAAACTCTACAGCAGAAGTTTTTAAGGTCGTTTCAGAAACTTTCTTAACTTTATACAGGTGTCCATATATTTTGAAGTTTCCATACGAAAAGAAAAATCTTACAAGCAACCTACACAAATCAAGTCTGGGGCCTTTTCCCCTTTTTTCACAATTTAAAAAAAACAGTGAAGTTGTGTTATGTGTACATGATGGCTTTTGACACAGAATCAGCTTGAAATGTGAGACCTAAATCTGCATAATCATCGCAAAGGACATAATTTTCCAATGCAGATTTGAATTTTCCTTTTTTTAAAAAAAAAAAAAAAAAAAAAAGGATCGACAATTTATTGATGTGGATTCTGCGCTGAATCTTCCCATTGAATTTAATGGGAAGCTGAAATTCCTTTTGATGTGATTCTGCACGGATATCCATGCCAAGAACCGCTGGGCTCTCCTAAAACAAAATCCGCATAAAAAATCTGTGTCAAAAAGGAAAAAGAATCCCTGTAAAGGGGGGTGGATTTTGTGACGATTATGAGTTGAATTTTTCTGTGTGAAATAGGTATTTAAACATTTGCCTTTCACATCCCCATAAAAATAAAAATTTCCCCCGAAGTTTTCTAAAAAAAAACAAAAAAGGGCGGATTCCCACCTTGGAAATGCACCCAAAACTATCAAGTTGGCCTTTTGCTTGTTGTTTCCAATAACTGCATTTTTCATATCTCTGGGAAATTCAAAAACAGACAATTTAGATCTCACGTGCAATGATCACAGAATGAGGCCCTGTTCACATTACGTTTTTCATCCCCATTCAGGACACCATGAAAAATTTACTTTGGCAGATACCGCAGAAGAGCGGTGACGGGGCCATACCACAGACTGGGACGAAAAACATTATGTGAATGGGGTCCAATTACAAACTATGAAAAAAGGGGAAAAAAAAAACAAAACGTTTCTGAAAACATATCCAAAAAAAAAAGCAACATGTCCACTTCAAAGATTTTTTTGAAAACAGTAAGTTCCTTCAAAATTCAAGTAATGGGCCGTTCCGGTTGTGTAAGGTTACGTTCACACGGTGTATTGTGGCGCGTAAAGTCGTGCCGCAATACGCTGTGTGTTTTGGAACCACGCGCTGACCAGCGGGCAATTTCCCAAAAACAAAAGGGCTGGGGGACCCGCCCCATTTGACTTTCATTGTCAGGGCGCGTTTTTCGCCGCTAACAATTGACAGGTCAATTCTCCACCCGCGCGTACAATACGATCGTATTGTACACGCGGGGGGACAAGTGTAAAACCCTAGTCTCTATGAGGGGAAATAGGATTAACCCCGAATTGCAGGGCGGATTTTTGCCGCGTATTTTAAAACGCAATAGCAGCAAAAAACGTGCCCAAAATTTAAACCCTGTTTAACATTTCCCTTAAAAGGGATCCGTTTTAAGGTATTGTGAAGAAAGGGATCCCCACCCAAAAACTGGGGGGACAAGTGCTGGGCGCTACAGGGGTCGGTTGAGCAAATGTGTCCTGTGGGCTACGGTTTTCACCATTTCCCGGGGTGTTTTGCTTTCCCTGCGGGGGGCTCAAGGGGGATGGGCTTACGAACAAAAACAAGGGTAGCCACATTGGGAAATTTCCCTTAATAGTAATTACCCCAAACAGTCAAAAACTATACTCACATAACGCCCTGTAGAACTTTTTGTGGATCAGGATCAAAGAGTCTGTCAACGTAATGGCGACTGCTAGCGGTAACCTCCTAAAACAGGAAAAATGTAAATGAATAGATGATTTAAAAAAATAGATCGATACAGAGACGGATACAGATTTCACATATATTCAGCCTGGAATATACTGTAGCTTAAATATTATCTGGAGATTGGAATATACCAAAATCATCTGAATTTCCGAAGATAAAATATAAATACACCAGTAATCATAAAATCACCACAATGAGGAGGAAACCTTTTTAAACTCCCCAAAACGGGTACAAGCACGCGATTGAAGTTGGCCGAAGTGCCAGCTATCTAATGTGCATGGAGGTGGCTTATGGTCACCGAGACAAATGTAAATAGTGTACCTGGAAAACTTAATTGGAGCTATCTAAAGCTAAAAGGAGTTTTCTCACTGCAATGATTACTTTTTATCATGTAGGGACAGGTAAATGAAGACTTTTTCTAATTACTTGTTGATTTTATTTTCTTGATTTTATCTCCTCTTTGAGCACACAAATTGCTGGTTAGGACCATCTCTCTCCTCCAACCTCTCATTGCTCTAAGCTGCCATCAGTCATTCACTCCAACCAGGGTGGTTAAACCCCCCGCCCCGGGGTTTTATCTCTAGTAACGGGTTTTTAAAAACCTTCATTTAAAATTTAAATAAACCTCTTTAGAGCCTGCAGCCCGGGGTTTCTACACTTTTTAAATCTCTTGCAATCCCTTTTCAGTGTAACAGGGTTTGCTGAAACAGGGAAGGGGCCCGGGGGTTGATCACGGCTATAGATCCATTCACAATCTGAACAGCATGCATGATTCTAAAGATGGCTGCGAAACTGCATGGTGAGAAAACCCCTTTACGTTTATGAAGGTCCGCTGTTTTGTTCTTTCATGTTTTTTAAACTTTTTTTTTTACACTTTCAAATTATGGTTCATGCACACAGCCCTTTTTTTTCCCTTTGAAATTTAAACCCTTCGATAACCCAAAACACTGCTTTTTTTTAAATTTACATGGTTTATTTCGGTTGCTAAAAAGACCCAAACCACTTTGAATAAAAAAACACTTAATGCCACCATTATGTAGGTTCCAGCATATTTTATAGTGTCATTCTAAGTATTTTCTCCAACTTTACTGGTGCTCAAAATAATATACACGCTAATCCAAGGAGTCAAGAACCCAATGCCCTTAGGAATATACAACTGATCTAAGTTTGACTTATTCCCTATTGCTATAGTAGGGTTTTAGCTCTCATCCAAACACTGGATGTGACAGTCCAGGGGTCAGTAAACTTGCGGGATTGCCATCTTCTTATTTAGACGGAGTCTGGCACATCAATACAGGTCAACAACAGTGCTGGTTGAAAACTGACCTCTGCAGCTGTATTCCTCATTGAGCACACAACAAGACAGTGTACAAGATCCAAAACAGAAACTCCAGCCAAAGATTAAAGGAGTTTTACCGTGAAGACATTTCATGCCTGGTTTGTCCTGCTTCAGCTTTCAGTTTGTTCAAAAGGGGGTCAAGTATGATTTGTTTGGACTGCTTATCATGTGATCCAAGTTCTCAGAATGACCCAAGCAAGAGTGAAAGGGTATGTCCACACTGCAGATTGCGCACAGGCACAAGCCATAATACACCTGTTGTTGAAAGCATGCACTTGTCAGCGCATACTTTCAACACCACAATGGCCCTGCCTCCTATTAGTTGAGTATTTTTCGGCACGTAAGCACTTGAAAGTAGAGTTGTGTCACTTCTTTTTATGGGCGCACAGTACGCATCGGGAAATCCGATGGTTTTCATTGAGTGTTATGATGTCACTGTATTTGCGGTGTGTACTTAGGCGCAATTATGCGCTCAAGTATGCTCCGCATATACGCCGTGTGAACATACCCAAACTCTAGTACGACTGAAAGTCTACAACAGCAGTCTCCAGCATGTGATGCTCAGGCAGCTGCAAGAGCGAGCAAGATGACGGGCCCGCACCCCTGGCACCAAGCCCATTTTCCTCCTACCAAAGCAGTGTGTATAGGAAGTGCCACAGCCTTGTGGTAACAAAATATGGAATCAAATATGGAAAGGAACTAACAGAGGGAACCACAAAAAGCGGTTTGGAAACCCGATAACCTTAAATAAATAACGCTGATTACAGACATTTTCTTGAGAAGGAAAATCAACCAAGACTGGGGCCAAATCAATAACAAAAGAAGAAAAATGTAAGCGGCACAACGCCCAAATTACATTTAAGAATTTCCTAATGGAGCAGACAAGATAATATTGCAACTTCATAGGAAACCATGAGTCCATTTCCTTCTTTCCATACAGTCTAATGATATCAGTCTGTAGACACAAACACTACCATGTACTCTACTTAAGCACGATGTATATGTGTAGAGAACCCTGATATAATGAAGATGAAGTTCTGTATTATCCCAATACAATTTAAACCAAAACACTACATGTAGTAACACCTAAATAAAGTAACATAAAACACAAACTTTTAATAAAAATGAATAAAGTTGACAGAAAAAAAAAAAAGAAACGAAAAAACTCCCTGCATAATGTATACCCTACTCAAAGACCTGTCTGCCTCAACGAAACATGAGAGAAAAGCGCCAATAAGGAGAGCGCCCCCACACTGAACATAAAGCAACCCTGCCGCTTAAGCTACATCTAAATGAAAAACGAAACAACACAATATACCACAAATGAGTGCACAAACAAAAAAAGGCTGTGATAAATAACAATATCAACAGACAATATCGTTTGAATGTTCAAAAAGACTATGAATTGATGATGCGTCATGGAAGATGAATCAATAACGCATACATCATTTCCAATATTTGGAGAATACTTGGGAAAGTATTTATGCTTTATTGTCCTAACTTCCTAATGACGCACATCAAATTCATAGTTATAATTGAACATCAAACGTATACATTGTTCGATGTATTTTATTTATGCCATCAGCACTTTGATTTTTATAGTTTGTGCACTCCATTGTGTAAAATGTAGGTTTTCTTTTTTCTCATTTAGATGTGCTAGGGACAGTTAGTTTAAGTTCCATTGTGGGAGGCGCCAATGGGGGCGATTTTCCCCATTTTTTGAGGCCAGACAGGTCCTTTGATAGGGTATATTTTTAGGGGTTTTTTTTCGTATTTTTTTTCTTTTCTCAACTCTTAATCATTATTTTTTAAAGTATGTTTTATGTATCTTTATTCCTAGTGTTATTAACCTGTAGTTGTTTTGGTTTATCAGTCTGTAGAGTAGAACAGTGTCCTAAACGGACTTTCTTTTACCCCTTAAGCCCCAGGCCTGAAAAGTAGTTAAAGTTGAGAGAGAGAGCGTGTTTGCGCAGGAAGAGAGTTCGTTAACTCCTTATCACACACGAGGAGAAATAAACAAATCACATGCTGAGAACCCATGAACGCTGCAGGTTTGAGATCGTAGGGGTGACCAAGGAGGTAGAGGGATAAGGGATCGACTCAAAAGTTAACTCAAATAATTACATTACACAGTGGATTATATATACAGCAGACATACTCATACACTGGCACTTTCCATCCACAGCCCCTTGGAAGGTCAGGTCTAGTATACCCTGACATCAGAATAAGAAGTGTATTTTTTCTCATGCAAGGCGCAGGCCAGATCAGCTCTGCTGTTCGTGTCTAATCGCAAACTTTCAGGCGTAACTAAGGGGACTGAAGCAATGCTGCAGCTCTCAGAGGCTTCACTATATTTTGAATCGACATAAATTTATGAAAGTGGACTTAAATACCCATTTTGGAGGATCCCACGTCAACATACAATGGTGGCAGAAACCCCTTTAATGACCAGAACATTTTTTTAGTTTTTTGCCTTCCTTGCTTTCAACGTGTGTAACATTTCTTTATGAATTTTTTTCAATGACGCAGTATCGTAGAGGACATCGTTAGTCAAGACAAGTTGTACTTATGGGGAAATAGTTATACAGTTCACATTAAATAATTCACCATAATTGCAGAATATTCTTTTTTATTTTTATTTTTTTTTTTAGCAACACCATTACACAACTTAACTAGATTGAGATTAATTCTACAGATTAATTACAGTCGTGTGGATACCTAATATGTTTAGCAATTTGTTTTTTTGTGTGTAATATACGCAAAATTATTTTTTATTAAATATTTTTATTTTATTTTCTTATTCTTTTTTTTTTTTTTTAACACTTTTTTTGTTTTTTCCTTTTTTTTTTTCCAAGTCCCATGAAGGGAGAACCGCGTTACATTTTTTTTTCTTTTTCCACTTAGTAAGTGTAATAGGCCTAATTCAAATATGCTAATACATTTATAATTCTGTGTCAGTCTGACAACAGCAATGATCAGGGAGAGCACACCAGGCTTCCTGTCACATGGCTGGTTTACATACGACAAGCCCTGGGGCGCGACGGGAGACTCTACGCTCCCAGGGCTAGAACTGTGCAGGCCGTTTCCCCACAGGGCTCTCTCCCGTCGGTCACCGGGGTGTTCCTATTAACCTTGACAGATGCAGGGACAAACCCTATAATGCGCTGCGGTGGCGATCCCCAACCGCAACAAAGGTTTAAAGCAGCCATGGGTTGCAGGGGTTCTCCCACTTCACAGGTGCTCCAGCAGGAGATGCCTTGTGATCCAGGGCTGTGTAGTATTACAGGCCCCGATCCCCACGCCCGTCGCAAACCCCCGCGATGTCTACCAAGCAACGCGCGCGCGCGAGACTCATCGCTGTTATACAACGAACCCGCACCAGCCCTAACGTCAAGGGTTCGGTGTGCCTGGATCGTTAGATTAAGCTTTATAAACATTGCATAAGTTACATAACAGGGGAAAAAAAAGCAAACAACCTTCCATGTCATTTCCTGCTACTTGAAAATATTTCCATATAACTTGGGCCCTGCTGTGGGTGCAGATTCCATCATTTATGACTGAAAGGTCAGCACCCTATGCAGTCAATGGGGCCTACCTGCTACCAATGGTATAGGTCGAGTCTCAGATCTATTACAGTATGAACTTAGTTTTTCTATCTTCATGGTGAAAAATAAAAGCGGGGTTTGCATTGCCGTCACGTACACAGGCCCACATGTAAAAAAAATCAATGCAGGGTCATAGATTTTACAGCATGCCAGAATTACTATCAGTGCTCATATGGCCCCATTCCTGCATCAGTAAATGTAAAATATACACATACAAACAGTTGAGTCACATCATTATGACCACCAGTTAACATCCATAGTAACCAGTGTGTGCAGCACAGACAGCAGCTGGATGAGGTTGAATGACTCAGTGAGTCCTCGGTAGGTTTTTTGTCACGGTTACGTTTGAGTCATGCTGAAAGCATCCCACAGGGAAGGATCCATACAGCCAACATGACGATTGAGGTGGCCCCTCCTCAATTGGTTTCAAGTCTGGAGAATGGGGGGGGTGTGGGTAGTACTTGGAAGTCTCGGTCAGGCTCTTGCAACCAATGTCAGACACTTCTAGCCGTGTGACTTATCGCATTGTCTTTCTGGAATATCCCATCCACCACAGAAAAGACAATCAGCATGTACGGGTGTACGTGGTCTGCAAAGATGGATTCATACCTTAAATAGTTTGTGTTCCATATCAATAATGAGCCTGATAATGCGCATTAGAACAGACATTTGCCCCAGACCATAAAGACTGCACCATCAGCTTTGTTTTCATTTCAGCAACGTGCAGAATGTTTGTTCTCGATATGTGCAATTTATCTATCTGTTTGATAAAGCAGAAAATGTGACTCAACAGAGAAGACAACCCATTGCCAACCGCCAGTGGTTCACTTCTCATTATTTAGCTGCCATGACAACTACAGCCTTTCTACTGATAGCACACTTTGATTAGCAGGGGGTGCAGGACCAATCCTCTCTTCGGCAAGCCCCAAATGCGAATCGGTGTCACGGAGCCGTTTTAGATTGGTCTGGTAATCCTCAGGTTTATTCCACGTGTGTAAGCGGGCCTCCAGTGTTCTCAGCTTAGTTTCTTATGCTGCTCTTATAGTCTTTAGGACCATCTCTGTATCCGTAGCGTTCATCTTCACATTTATGGCAGGTGGGGCTCTGCCCAGTTCCCCAGCACATTTACGAGATTCCAATGGGTGCCATCTTGTCCAGCCTTCAGTCTATACAACATTTATCACAGCAGTACGTGGACCTTTCAGAGACCAGAAATGCTGCCACCACTGGCCCCGAAGCTTAGGGTATGTTCACACAGCGTAATTTCGGCGTGCATTTTGATACGTATTTGCACTTAATAGTCGGCGAGATGCGCGCCACAATTACGGTAATCCATAGCTCTCACACAGAGCTATGGATTATGCCTCGCCCAGCCACCTCGTGTACTATAATGCGATCGTAACTTACACCGGGGAGATTAAGCGATAGGCGATAAGAGCCGCGAATAATGCATGGCAATGGGGCCAGTGGGCTACCGCCACCGCCCCCCCCTCTTGTCTTCGGAGTAACGCCACTGATCACTGTAGAAACTGCCAAATCATCCGGCGTATTACGGCGTGTGAACATACCCGTATAGTTATCCGTGTTTTTATTTTTTATTTTTTTCTGATAAATCAACCCTTTTACTCATGACCGCGATGGGGGATGTGTGTGCAGGCATCCCATCACATATCTTATATACACACACCAAACCTGCTCTCCACAACTTTCTTCATGAGCTACGCACTGCCAACCCAAAGCTGGAAGTGGTCATAATCATGTGATTTGACTGCATGTATTGTACAAGGAATAAATGAATACATTTTAACACAAACATTTGCTCATGCGATCATCAAGTGTCAATCAGAGTCACTCTGCAATACACAAAGCCATACCATGGATCAGCACTGTACAGATCCATAATACAGTGCCCATAGAGTGCTACTGGGCAGTGCTGAACCTACATCAGCCTCTACATTCTTATGGGGGGGAGGGGAACACAAATTTTTTTCCCCTTTTCTAATGGACTTATACTTGATTGGTGAAGGAATCAAAATAATCGTGGCCGTTGTAGGAATCACAAGACCAGCATGAGAGCCCATTGATGTGGTTGAGAAGCTTTGTGTTTTATTGCGCCAATAAATACAATTAATTCCCCATCTTTGATCTTTTTCCAGTATGCAGTTTTGCCCTGTGATACTAGAGAGTACGAGGTTAGCTCCTATTATTTTGTGCTGAAAAAAGCTCAAAATAAAGAAATGGAATCACGTCAAGAGAACAAGAGATGACTTTTGATCACTATATTTACTATTTTGCCATAGGCAAAACCTAAACTCGATCCAGTTCTCTATCTGTTAAACCTAGTGTTGCCAAAACGTACTTTATATTATATTCTAACCTTAACCTCTATACACACTATTTAAAAACCTGATCTCTAACCTCATCATTTTAAAACCACTTTTTGCTTCTGAAAGAAGGAAAACTCCCTTCTAATCATCAAGTCTCTGGATGGAACCCACCTACTAACAGGTAGCCTTTAATATCTATAGCAAATTGCTAGCTCCGTTAACGGCGTCCCAAGCCAACTACATGGGCAGGTCGGTCCCTAATCTCATAGACACAGAACAAATTAAGGGCGCAGCCCAGTTGTGACAGAATCCCCCTCGCAGCAGGTTGACAGCTTGTATATAGAGGTGAGAGATCACAATTTAAAATGGTGTTCCATATGTAACCGTATAACTGGCACCCTATGTAAGCCTTATGTATATGCAATTGTAATACTAGCAATCACCTCATGAATAGTGGGTGTGCGAGTGGTTGTTTATCAGTATTTTTGCATTTGTGCCATCTCCCCTGGGTTGTATTGTGGCTTTTCATGGGAACTGGTACTTATCCAATGTGCAGTTTTTTACTAGGCAGCTCCCCCCCCCAGTGGATGGGTATGTGAGCAATTGTTCAATAGTGAGCTGCACCTGTTACATTTCTCTCCTGTGTTCTTAAGTAAATATTGTCCCATTTTTCTGTGATTTTGCTGTGTTAACCCAAAAAAAAAAAAACTCATAAAAAGGAAAAAAAAAAATAACGGATTATATATAATGACAAAACAAGAGTGGTGAAAGGCGACCTCTGACACATTGAGCTTTCACCTTTTCCTCTACCGCTTGTTGCTTTGAGTGCAGAATGATGACATCCAATCCCATATTACACTCCTTGGCCCTGATTCCCTGTAGACGAAATGTCATTGTGCTGAACTCAAAGCACTCAGTGACCGAAGAGCTATGGCGGACATTGGTGAAAGTAGGATGAAAGGTAGAGATACTGCAACGGTTCCAGTTTTATTGTTTTAGGCAGACGTTAAGCAAATACAGCTAAGCAGTGATTTTTTTTTCTGCTTTATTTGCATAAAATATGCTTAAAATGGACAACAAAAAAAAAGTTTTAAAACGTTACAATATACAACTCGTTTTACAGCATTTTTTATTATGAATAGCACAGACGAACGCATATATAAAATGTTGAAAGTATGCACTGGCCAGCACTGCTAAGGGTATGTTCACAAAGATTCCGCCCAGGAGTATTGTGTCAGTACTGTGCCCTTGCCACAAACGCCAATGTTATTACTGAAATACCGCCTGGCCAGCACGTACTTCTAAAACACTGACTGCCGGCTCCCACTCACTTTCACAATCCCCGACGCATAAATGCTTTGAAGCGACATGTCAACTGTTTTCCCTGCCGTGTATTATACGATGGGGAAAACATTAGCTACTCGTAGCTCTCAATGAGGGCTATGAATTACCTGTAAATTGAGTAAGGGCATATTTACGGGTGTATTCAGCGTTCGTAGTGAAACATCACCCTTGACTCCTATCACACACCTACCTTCAGGTTTATTAATATGGTATTACCAAAAGTTATCTTTTAAATTTAACCTTAGGGAATTTTTCAGTGATGTTTGATATTGAAGGTTAAAGGGGTTTTCTCGCTACAAAGATCATACCTCTAATGATGGGGACAGTTAAAATAAGCACTTTTTGCAATTGGCTTGCTTACCTAAGTCACTCAGTATATATGATATGCTTTAAACTTTGCATACTCATAGCTTCTTGACATCTCATGATGATCGGGACACTCACACACATACAGCCGCCCCTTTTTCTGTGATTAGGTCTGACTATATGTCATTCAGGACTCTGTTCTCAGAAATGCCCCTGGATGGTAACGGTCCCCTTGCTGTATGATCGGCTGCCTGGCACTCTGCGCATGACTCCCCAAGAGAGAGCTCTGTAAATCAAAAGTGAAACTAACACTCTGATGAGCTGCAGGCTCTATTACTCATCCTCCCGCCAGCTCTAGAGGTGAAAAGCATCTTGGCAATTGACTGGTGTCTGTATCGGGGGGGGCGGAGGAGACGATTCACTCTCCCCTCACACAACACAGTCTTGTACACCGCTCTCGCTCCCCATATAACACAGACTCCCTTATATCTAAAGTCCTCCTCATAGCCTCCTTGCCTGATAAAAGGGGGGGAAGAGGGGGGGGGGGCAGTGTGCATTGCCCGGCTTCATCATTTTCGGGGCGTGTGATAATGATTACACCATTGGGCCGTGTTCACACGGTTTTATTCCCGACGGATGTTGAGTCAACCGGCTCACAAACCCGCCGTGAAAAGGGGGGGACGGGGCGTGGCTCCCCGGCCCCTTTAAACTTGCATTTCCACGGCGCGTATTGCCTGGAAAAGGGCTGTCACTTTCCCCCCCCCGGGGCGGTTTCGCCGAGCGGGGAGGAGCGAGGGAAATCCACTGTTCTCTATAAGCAGGGATTACCGTAATTGCTCCCGCGGTTTGGCGCCGTACTGAAGCGCAAACCCGGGCGCGTACGGCGCCAACCGGGGAAAAAAAAAGCCGTTGAACGGGGCCCTTTACAATGATCTGGTTATCACACGGTCCTGGTTTCAAGGGGCTTGTCAGCCTCTAGCTGAGAGCTCTGCAGCATGAGAACAGAAAAAGAGGGTGCAGAGGGACCTCCTCTCCCCTTCCCCCGCTTCAACAGAATGATGTTCACCGTCTTCAGTGGGGGGGACCGCCCCCTGGCAAGAGAACACCCTACTGAGGAAGGACTCACCCTGGGTTTCAAATTTAAAACAGATAGAGATAGCTCAAATGTCAAAACTTTACCGATAAAACCCCTTTTAAAAGAAGTATTGGTTACCCCGGGATAAAATAAACCAGTTCGATTCGTTGTACTGCTTATTACGATCATGTGGATTACTAAAATGAGCAGGTTTGTTTTGTTTTTTGTGTAATGCCTGCACAATTTTTTCATTAAATATTTTTATTTTATTATTTTTTCCTCATTTTTAAACCCCTTAATGACCACCCGCTGTTTAAACAGCGGGTGGTGCGTGTCTTCTGCCTGCAGCGACGTTGCTGCAGACAGAAGAGGTTTGCAGCTCACAGCGCCTAAACTGCCCCAGGAACGGAGGTGTAGCTAACAACTCTGTTCCTAAAGCAGTCCATTTGACGGCAGGGACCGCGGCATAATCAAAATGGATTCTGCTGCTCCACCGTGTCACCGGGATTCCCATTGACCAGATGGAGCCTGGGAAATGTCTATACTGTCAGCCATGGAGAACCAGAGTAGTCCCAGAGCTGTCTGCATACGAAGCCTGCTGTCGGGGCACACTATGTGTTGCCTTGAAAGCAGCCTGTGTCATACTAAGAGTGTAATGTATTGGCATACAGGAGCATGCTAAAATATAACGAAGTGAAAAAAGAAGTGTACAATTGTTATCCCTTAATGCAGGGCTACCCAACTCCGGTCCTCAAAGCCCACCAACAGGTCATGTTTTCAGGATATCCCACAGAATGCACTGACAATAATGAAATCACCGCTGCAATGCTAACAAAAGCCAGAAAACATGACCTGTTGGTGGGCCTTGAGGATTGGAGTTGAGGACCCCTCATTGCGAGTATGTTTGGGTTGCTAATTCTGAACATGACACCCGTTTTCCCCTATTAGCTCTAGTTTTGGAGATCCGGCATTGCCACTTTACCAAGTATCTACTGCTGAAAGTAGTGGTCACTCAATATTATACTAAAGAAATGTTGGAAATTCATGTGAAACAGAAAAGACAAATTTTAGAACATTTAGGGCATGTCCCCGCTGCACAGGTTTTTGGCCGGTTTGCGGTTTTGCAGACCGCCTGAACAACCGGCCAAAAATTAGCAGAACGGGGCGCTATGGAAAACCCATGCAGCAGTCCCCACTGCACGTGTTTTCCGACCGGCGGTTTTTCCGCCCACGGGCCGCCCGAAAAACATTGAGCATGCACATTCTCAATGTGAAGGGGGAGGGATTTTCTCCGTCATTGCGTAGAAAAGCCGGCCCCCCCACCCCTCCCCCACAAAACAGTGCAAATACCGGTCGCATAAACCGACCGGTATTTGTCTCTTGCCGTGTAGATGGCCCCTTAAGTAACACTTGAAAACAAAAACATGAATCTGCAGGAGCAAATCCAATTCTATTCATCTGTACTATACATTTATACTCAAAAACAATGTGGAATCATGTAATCAACTTCTCAAACTAGAGCTGCCAGAACAAAATGGATGGGATTTTCAGACTCCGCAGCACTCAAATAACCAGAATAAGGTCACCCAAAAAATTATTTTTTTGTTCTTTGTTCTCCAATCTAATAAAATAAATATTTAAGAAAAAAAGAATTGTGCACACGTTACACACACAAATTAAAAAAAAAAAAAAAAAAAAACATATTTTAGTTATATAGACAACCATAATAACCGGGAGAATAACGCGGGTTGTTAATGATTAAATATGAATGGTGTAAAAAAAATGTAATAAAACAAATGTTTTTTTTAAGGCTAAGTTCACACGGCATAATTGCATGACGTATTTTGCCCCGCAATTACGCCGTGTGCTTGGGAGCAGGGGTGGGAGGCGGCAGCACGCCGACCCCATAGACATTCATTATTCACGGCGCGTATATGCCGTGAATAATTGACATGTCACTTCTCTACTCGCTCGGCATATTGTGCGACCTGTGGATTACCGTAATGACTGGGACGTATCTCGCCCCTTATTTCGCGCCGTACTGCGATACGTCCCATTTTAAACTGTGTAAACATAGCCTTATGTTTACGCTGCATAATTTAAAAAAAAAAAAAAAAAAAAAAATTACATAGTAGTTAATATGTTAACTTAAACTACTCCCTCAAAAAAATACAATTTTGCCCTCATTAAAATAAGTCCTCATACAACTGCATCTTAGAAAAAAAATTTTTTTTAAAAGTTATGACTGTTGAAATGCAGGGAGGGAAAAACTGAAAAAATTAGCTGGTCATTAAGAACTTTTCAGGCCTGGGGCTTAATCTTATTAAATGAGAACTATTCTACACTTTTTTTTTTTTTTTTTTTAAACGTCAAAATGTATTAGCATACTCCTGTGTGCTAATAGATTACACTCTAACCAACAACGCATAGTGGGCAGTCATTAAGGGGTTAAAAGGTTTGTCCACTACATATTTTTTAACTGTTAGTATGGTGCAGAGTCTGTCAATAAATTAAAAAAAAAACAAAAAAAACTAAAAACCCTCCGTCCTGACAGTGGTTCCGGCGCTGCATCTGCCAGTCCTCTCCCGGCTTTGGCCTAATGGAACGTCATTACTGCAGCGGTCTCGTGACATTGCCGGACGTTACCATTCAGAGTGTTTGCCTCCAAATGGTGACGTCAGACTCTTGATTGGTTGCAGCATTGACAATCCATTCATCCAGAGCCAGAAGACTGTCTAGGTCTAAAACTCACTTTGTTGCCCTTAGCAACCAGAGCGCCCCTTTCATTCTTCCAGAGCACTATATGAGAAAGGGTGCTCTTATTGGTTGCTAAGGGCAACAAAGTGAGTGAAAGGCCTCGTTCACACGGCTTATTCTGCCGCGTATTGGCGCCGTACTCCGTGCCAGATTTGCGCTTCAGTACGGCGCCAATCCGCGGCAGCAATTACGGTAATCCACTGCTCTCATAGAGAACAAGTGGAATCCGTCGCTGCTCCCCGCTCGACGAATCCGCCGCGGGGGGAGAAAGTGACATGCACATTATTTACGCCGCGTACGCGCCGTAAACAATGCATTGTCTATGGGGCCGGGAGCGCTCCGGCCCCGCCCCGTCCCGCCCCTTATTCACGGCGGATAAGCCGTGTGAACATGGCCTTAGACCTAGACAGTTTTCATACATGTGCCCATATTGTCTGTAATCAAAGGGCCCTTCTAACAGTTTCTTCAAAGTGAAGAACCCCCGTATCTCCAACCCACATTCTAATCCCCACTTGAGGTGAGGGTTACAGATGTTTTACTCCGCAAATTCTGCCAAAATTATGTTGGGACTGAATTAAATCGCTAATATTTGGTATCAATTTAATGGTGAGCCAAATCCAAAAGCACAACACTCTTTAGAAGTAAACAACATGCTGATACTTAAAGGGGTTGTCTCACTACAAGGATTGCTGCTTTTTATGTTAAAGATCTTGCAAGAACAAGTCACTTTGCAATACGTGTCCATTAACAGTGTCCTAGCTATTCTGAGATATCCCCTCTTGTATGGGCTGCATCAGCTCCTCAGGTCGCTATAGATACAGACCTGTTCAATCTCTCATGATAGGCTGCCAGTACTGGTTGCTATAGCTACAGACCTGACTTCTACTGCAGGCTAGTAGAAGCCAGTAAACACGCCCCTGAATTTAAAGTGAAACCAGGAAATCAGGATTGAGGCAAGAGGAATCAATGTAGTGAGACAACCCTTTTAAGGGCCGTTCACACGGCTTATTTTGGGCACGGATTCCAGCCGTATTACGCGCCGTACTGTGCTGCAATACGACTGCAATCCGTCCCAGTCATTACGGTAATCCACAGGGCTCATAGAGAACTATGGATTCCGTCTCTCCTACCCACACGGCGAATCCACCGGGCGGGGAGAAAGTGACATGTTCATTATCCTGGCGGAATACGCGCCGTGGATAATGAAAATCTATGGGGCCGGCGGGCAGCGCCCCCGCCCCTTATCCAAGCCGTATTGCGGGCGGAATCCGTCCTGCAATTACGGCTTGAATAAGCCGTGTGAACCGGCCCTTAAAGGGGTTGTCTCACTACAAAAATTAGCTTTCAATACGTTAAATCAAATCTTTTTCCAAATATACTGCTTTATTCTGCTTTGTTGAGGAGACAATAGAGATTTTATCTGCTCTGAGTGCACGCAGGTTTCTCTAGCTTATAAACCTGCCCTCCCCTTCTCTCTCTGCGGTTTGTTTTATCTAAGAGCAGGGAGTGACGTTACCACAGGTGGGCACACAGGCTGGAAACAGCTTGAGTATGTTATCTCCAACAAACAAAAGAGAGTAATTCCTTTTGATTGTTTACTTTGAGCTTTAAAGCTTTCTGCACTATAGATAAGATCTCCTGCTCTAATGTCAGTGCAATTCGAAGAGCTGTGAATACTGAGCTAATATGCTAATTACTTCTATAGACCACAGTCTAACCAGGAATAGACAGGATGCATGATCTAAAGCTGCTTTTAGCTCTGTGAAGCCACATGGTGAGACACCCCCTTTAACCTAACCTGGGACTGAGCTGGGTTCACCGGAACGGATTTAACTAAACTGACTCTACTAGACGCCCTCTTGAATTGATAATTTAGTATTAGATGTTCAAGTCCTAGTTCTTTTTGTGTTCAGTGCCTTTTCTTTCTAGTAGGTACATATACAGTGTTTTTTTTTATTTTTTTTTTATTTACAGCGCTATTTAGGACAAGTTAGAGTGTTTTCTCATCTGGTTGTTTTCACAGAACCCTCCCCCACCCCTCACTCCCGGACTTCAGGCTTCTATTTCTTGTGCAGGCTGTGGGAGGTTCTACAGCACCGACTGACATTTCAGCCGTGCTAGTTTCTATTCCTAGCTGTGCCTGCTAGAGAGACATTAGTGATGGAGGTTGTGAAACAAAAAGACATTGAAAATCCGTAGCAGAAATCTGAAAGTATATCCCAAATCACTGATGCATGTTGTGTGAAAGTGGTTTTAGGGTATGTTCACAGGACGGATTTTTACAAGGAATTCAATGTGGATTCCCCATTAGAGGTAATTTATTGGTCGGTCTGCACTGCAGAAGACAACCTTGGATTTCTGTCAGCATTTCGTATTTTTCCTTGACACAAATTTGCTCAATCCAGTAAATCCAAGTGTCCTATCTCGCAGTACATTCTCCACACATTGGGGCACATTTATTAAAGGAGTTGTCTCATTACAAGCTTTCAGCCTACTTCAAAGTGTCTGGCAGCAAAGGATTTTTGAATTCAGGGGCGTGCTTCTTGTCTGCCTCTTCTCCTCCCTCTTCCCCCCTCCACTCAGCACACAGAAAGCTCTCCTCCATAACTTCTATACAGCAGGGGGAGGGCGAGGGGGTTTGCTGCCAGAGCACCCCCTGTGTGTGCCAGCCTAGGTCTGTTGCAGGCTCCCGGATCAGCTGTATTGTTAGCTCCACGGAGACAGGAGAGGGCTGATCTATGAGTGTGGAGAGGTCTGTGAAGCTGTGTATGCTAATAGCAGAGCAGGGGGGGATGTAAAGGTTCCTATACCCCTTGCTTAGCATACACAGCTTCACATCTCCAGCAACAACAAACAAACCCTGTCAGAACAGACACAGGGCAGCTGTGAAGTGTGTTACTATAATCACGATGTGTCACTAATACAGCAGAGCAGGAAGGGGTATGAACCATTCACATGCCCCCCCCTGATCTGTTCTATTAGTATAGTCAGAGCTCCACAGACACATCATGATTATAGCAACACACTTCACTGCTGTCACATCTACTGACCACAGATCAGCCTCATCTCTGCTCTCCTCAATCTGTGTAGAGAGCAGGAGGGAGCAGGCACACATAGGGTTAATCCAGCTACACAGACACAGAAGCCAGAGCCCTCCCCTTCCCTACAGAAGCTTCACAAGTGGCCTCATACTGTGCAGGAGGGGCTCTGTGCTCTGACCTGTATTCAGAAACAGATGAGTCATCAGCACCGACAGCCAGTGAGATAAAGATCAACAGGTCAGCTGCTATAGGGATTTCAGGAGCTGATGCACTACTACTAACAAGGATAACTCAAAATCAGTAAGACATTTGTAATGAACATATATTGCAAAGCTGCTTGTTTTTTAAAGATCTTTTAATTAAAACCCAATCATTGTAGCGAGACAACCCCTTTAAGGCAGTTGCACAAGAATTCTGGCACAATTTGGGCAAAAAATAATATGGTCTATGCTTTACACCACATTTATAATGTGTTTTAGACAGTTTCTAGACATTTCTGTGCCTTGTCAGACATAGGGGTGATGGCTATGTGAAAATGGGTTATGGCTTAGCGGGTGACGCCATGCGCAAAATGTTGGTGCAGATAGTGGCATAAACTAAGCCAATTTTACTTTTTTTAAAGTTAGACTACACAGTTCTAACATCCACCAGATTAATCAACACTATAATAAATGTGGAGCATTGTAAGACTGTCTAGTCCAAGATTACACGGTCTAAGAGATAGTATTGATAAATCTGCCCCAATTCTGCTAGACAAACACATTTTTACACATTGCAGAATGCATCACATGGCATGAAGAGAACACCATGTGCCTGAATGGTAAATATCACTATCCGAGTCCATCGGACACTTTACATGCATCTTTTCACACATGTTCTTCCATCAAAATGTGAGGAAAAAAATGCTGTGTGAACCCAGCCTTGTCCAGTAGGGATATAGGCTTCAGAAATATGTGTTCCCTCATATGGCACTTAGCACCAGCCAGTACAAGTCTGTGTTCACTGTTCTCCCTTTTCTGATTAAATGAAGCAATATACCAAAACCACTATAGGAGAGATTCAAATAAAGAAAGGTTCAATGTTTTCTCTAATCATCTTTTTCTGGAGTCTGGAATGGAAAACCTTTCCTCTATTGGTCGACAGAGATATAATAAAATATTATATAACAGCTAGTCAGTTGAGTGGCCAACTATAAGGCCTCGTTCACACGGCAGCTCGCTGGCCCCATAGACACTCATTATTCACGGCGCGTACACACCGTAAATAATGTGCGTGTCCCTTCCTCCCCCCGCGGCGGATTCGCCGAGCGGGGAGGAGCGACGGAAACCACAGTTCACGATGAGAGCACAGGATTACCGAAATGACAGGGACGTAGTCCAGCCGAACTGCAGCGCAAAAAAGGCGCGCAGTACGGCTCCAATCAGTCCTAGAATAAGCCGTGTGAACGAGGCCTAAAATAGACTTGAAAGCAGCTAGTACGGTAGTCATGTTCAAACTGGAGTACTCCTGGTGTCTGTACTGTTACCATTACTGTTTGATGGACGTGGTTTTTTTTATAAACTAATTGTGTAACAGAGCACTACTCATTCTGGCTCTTAGGGTATGTTAACACTACGGATTTTGACGCATAAATTTCCTCTTAAAAATCTGCCTCTAAACCCTTAGGCCATGTTCACACGGCTTAAAATGGGTCGTATTTCGGTCCGTAATTACGCGCCGAAGTGCGCAAATTACGGGCTGAGAACGGCCCATTCATTACGGTAATCCACAGTTCTCAGAGAACTATGGATTACGTCTCCTCTCCCTGCCCGGCGAATTCGCCGGGCGGGGAGATAATTGACATGTCACTTTCTAGCGGCGTATACGCGCCGCTAGCAGTGATGGTCTATGGGCCGGCGAAGTGCCGGCCCCCCGCTCCCTCCCCCGGCCAAACGGCGTAATTACGTCCCGCAGTTAAGCCGTGTGAACCTAGCCTTAGGGCATGTCCCCACGTCACGGGTTTTCGGCCGGTTTGTGGTTTTTCAGGCCGCCTGAAAAACCGGCCAAAAATGAGCACAATGGGGCTCTATGGAAAACCCGTGCAGCAGTCCCCACTCCGGCGGTTTTTCCGTCCACAAAACATTGAACGGTATCCGGACGGAATCTGTGCATGTCAATTTAAAGGGGATGGGCTTTAATCCGCTCATCGCGGAGAAAAGCCCATGGGGACGGCCACAAAACAGGACAAATACCGGCCGGTATTTGTCCTGTGCAGTGGGGACGTGCCCTTACAGGGTCCTTCCCTTAAAGGGTTTGTCTCATCTAATATACTCATTGAAAACTGCTTGTTGCATGTCTAAGAGCACACACAACTAGCTATAGTCAGAAACGAATGGGGAGAGAAGTTCAAACATGTCCATCTCTCCATTCTGTAAGGTCGGATAATAGTGAGCTATGCACTGATCTCCGAGACACACTCTGGTATCTTCCAAAGGGGCACTTTAAAAGTAAAATGAGGGGGAGGGCCCCACAAGTGTTGTGGTAAAAACCTCTTAACCACAGGCATAAAAAGGGGCCCTTTAAATTTTAACCGGGCTATTTTTTTGGTTTTTGGGGGCCCCCTTTTGCTTTTCCCAACGGTCAAATTTTTTTTTAATTTTTTAAAGTGACCATTTTGAAATATTTTTATTTGAAATTTTGTTTTTTTTTTGGAGGACATTAAGTTTACAAAAAAATTTAAATTGTAGCCCCAACTGGGAAACGGTTTGCCCTTTTCATACAGGAAACAATACAAATCATACACTACCCAAAAAGCTCTCCAAGGGGCAAAAACCCCCCAAACATCCCTCCCCCCATTTTTTCCCACCACCCTACCCTTGGCTCTCCCCTGTGGATGATCTTGACTAAACCCGGGTAAACCCTAACCTCCCATCCCACCCCCAAAATTTTTTCACAGGCGGCACCATTTCCCTCGGGAAACATGTCCCCCGGGCGGGCAATCGGGGCCACCTCACAACCCTCATAGTTTTAAAAGGGGGGCCCGAGAAAACATCTTCTCAGTCGGGCCCCACCGGAATCCGATTGGCAAAACCTCCCCTCCCCATTCTCAAACGCACAAATTTTCTTTCATTTCTCTACAATTCAGCACTACCTTATATGATGTACGGGTTTTGGGTGGCGGGTTCCCACCCAAAAACCCTATATAAACCCCCCCATATTTATTTTCCTTTGTAAACCTACATTCCTTCCCCTTTCTTCTCCCCCGGGTACACCCCTAAGATTGAAAAGCCCCTTGCGAGCAGGGCCCTCAAAACCTTTGGGTGTCTCATTTTTAAGTATTTTTTCATTTTTGTAATGTGTCTTTTTTGTCTGTACCTACCCCCCCAAAAATTGTAAAGTCGGGGCGGAATATGTTGGCCGCTATAAAAATAAGGTTTTATTATGGCAGATTTTTTTTTTTCCCCCTTTCACTTTTCAACTGAATAACCTGTCAATGAATCCAACAGTTTTTTAAACCCCCCCCCCCCTTTAAAGATACCAAACATGGGTAGGTTTTTTTGGGGCGGGGGCAAATTTTTTTTTTTTTGCGAAATTTTTTTTACATATTTATTTTATTATTCATTTTTTTTTTTTTCTACTTTTTTATTTTTTTAAAAAATTAAGGGATAACAAATTTTAAAAAAAAAAAATTCAAAAATTTAAAAATGTTTTTTGAATATTCATGTTATGATAATACATTCCCAAAATTTTTGGGGTCACCCCTACATTTTGCAGCAGTCAGGGGGCACACACAGTGTCCCTTTGACGACAGCTTCCTAAACAGACACCCCGGGGGACTACTCTAGGCCCCCAAAAGGCCAACTGTACAGATTTTCCCCCGCGGGCTTAAAGGGTCACTGGGTGCCCTCATCCCAAAATGGAGCAGGGGAATTTTCCTTTAAAAATTATGTCGTGGTCATAACAGCAGGGATAAAAGAAATTTAAGCTTGGGTGATTGGAGGTTTCCCCACTTCCCAATGTTTGGGAAAAGCCCTGCTCTAACACCAGGGCTGTTAACTACAGCTCTCAAAAAAAATGGTTAGGGTTGGGTTTAAGGGGTTTAAAGGGGAAATTGGTCCAGCAAACAAAAAAAAAAATTCCCTTAAAACCCGGCTTTCACTTTTATTCTCTCCCCAAAAATGTTTTAAATTTCTTTTTTCCCTTTTGCTTTATGCAGCCCCCCTTTTCTTTTTAAAAAAAAAACTTTTTTCCTTTTACCCGAAAAAACCACGGGCCCCCAGGACCCTTTTGGGAACCCTTGTAAGTTTTCCTCTCTCTCATTTTTTCAGGCATGCCCCCACGGTTTCCCCCTAAACTGGATAAGCTTTGGAGGCCAAAACCCAAAAGGGGAAATTGGCTTCACCTGATCTCCTGGGCTCGACGTATACTTATTTACTGTGTAAGGAGACCCCCAAAAAAACCAAACGGGGCCCCCTGACTTCAACCAGCCGATTAAACGGCGGGAAAGCCCTAAAAAAAATCCCCTTGTAGATGCCACAATACACTGTGTGACCACAACAATTCTGGGGGCACTTCTTAAATCTCAAAGGAAGTGGGGTTTTTTTGTTATTCCCCCTTTAAAAACGCCCAAGGGTAATTTTTCACACGGTTTTACTTTGACCGATTTGGCATGCTTTTTTTGGGCCGCGTGTTCCCGGTTTTAAAAAGTGGCGAAAAAGGGGCGGCCGCACTTTCGAAAATTCAAAAGCTCCCCATAAATTTTTTTATGGATTACGCGTTGTGTCCCAGGGCGTACAATACAATTGTATCGTACGCCCAGGGAGAGAAGTGACATGTCAATTGTTCGCAACGCTTACAATGCATGTCAATGGGGCCGGCCAGGTGCCGACCCCCTTGTGCTTTGGGGGGAAATGCCTTTTTTACCGCGTGCTTAAAAAAACCCCTATTTGGGGGGTGCGTACAGTACGCCCCCCCCAAATTAGGGGCCATGTGAACATACCCTTTAAAGGGGTTTTTCAAAGGTTTAAAATAATGCCGAATTTTGGTCCGAAAATTCCCCGGGTCCCCAATTTTTGGGAAAGGAACCCCATTCTTTTTAAAATTTAAATTTCTAAAAAAGGGGGGAATGGGGGGGGACTTTTCATCTCCTCTTGTAACTGGTGGATTCTGTGTTATCTGTACACAATGGTGTCCCCTTTTTCAGCTTGCCCCTTTGCTTTTACTGATAAAACGCACGGGCTGAAAAGCTCTCAAAAACAAGCGGGAAAGGGGTGTCGAACTATTAGGCTTATGCCCCAAAAATTGAAAACGGGGCGGGAATTTAAAGGAATTTTTTAAAAAAAATACTGAAAGTGATCGGGAAAATTTAAAAAAAAAAAAAAAACCTTTACAAACTGTGTTTAACAAAAAAAAGGGTTGGTTAAACAATAAGTAAATTATTTAAATTGACACTTTCCCCTTTTAAAAGGGGCCCCCCGAGGGGCAGGGGGAAAAAAGAGGTTCACAAAAAACGTTTTATACAGTCTTTGGGTTCACACGACTGATTAAGAAATTTTCTGTGCTGAATCAGGGTTTAAATTATTCCCCAGAAAGTCCACTCCTTAAGGGGCAGATTTCAGTTTGGGGGATTTCATTTTCAAGTTTTTTAAGTCTCCCTTTAAAACACACTTTTTTCAAAAACTAAAAGGGAACCCAAACACCACAATAAATTTCCAAAGGGGTGCTTTCACACGGGTGCTTTTTTTTTTATTTTTTTTTTTTTCAAAAATTTGTACGGGCTTTAAAATTGCTGTTCCTTTCTGCACAAAAAACCCCATCAAAAGGGGCACCGTGAAAAAGCCCCCGCAATCATGACATTTCTTTTGAAATCAAATTGTCCAGTTATAAAATCAACACTATTGTAATAAATTTCTCCTGCTGTTGTGTAAATGGAACAGACAACGGGTAAATGATGGGGCAAGTAGGCAAGAAAACCCCCAAAAAGGAGGGGGTTCTGCATTTGGTGACCACAGACCTTTTTCTCTTTTCCCAAACCCTTTTTTAGAATTTTTTGGTTTTTTTGGGGGGCATTTTGGCCATTGCTCTCCCCGGGGCACGGGGCCGGTGGCTACAACCCACAGAAATTCTCAGATTTGCATTTTAAATCCAGAACCACTTTGGGATTTGAGCTGTGGCAAGGTTGGGCTGTGTCTCAGCACAGTGCCCCAGAAAAATGGGGGGCAGATACCGGGAGAAAAGGACGGGCACACCAGGAGAGGGTGGAGGGGGCCCGTAGGAGAGCAACACCCAGCACAGAACCGCTACCTTTCCCCTTTTTGAAAGGGAGAACAGGAGGAGCCGGGCCAGAAAACCTCCAAAATGACCCCCGGGAGGCCACAAGCCTCCATGTGTCCCCAAACTTTTCAAAAAACCAGACTCCAAAGGGGGTATGAGGCCGACTTTCCATAAGGGGAAATGTGCTTAAAACCCCAAACCCATTTTAGGAAGGGGCCATTTACCAAGAACACAAAGTTTGCAATTCAAACATTGGCACCTGGGGCCTTCACGGGTCTGGAGACACCATGGAACATCCTCCAGCATAACCAGTTTGGCCGAGGGTCAGTAAAGGTGTGGGGGGGCATTTTGTTGGGGGGTGGCGGGAGGGGTGTAGCAGCCCTCCATGTCAGCCAGGGGAAACCCGGGCCTTTAGGTACCGGGATAAAGACCCTCAAAAACCCATTTTAAACCCTTTAAGCAGGTGCAGGGGGCCCGGGGTTCCTTCTATGAATGACAATGCTAGGCCCCATGGGCTGAAGGGGTCACTTTTCGGGATGATAAAGGCTTTTGATGCTATGGACCTTCCTGTCCATTCCCCAGACCTGAAACCAATTGAGCACATCATGTCTCGTTCCATCCACCATAATGTGGATGTGGCCCTTGTAAATATGCAAAACACTGCAGTAAGTGGGGGAAAAAAAACAAAAAATTTTTTGGGTCCAGAAAAAGGGGCTTTTAATCTGACCCGAGCCCAGAAGGATTCGGGCAGTTTGAAAGTAAAAGGGTGGATTGAACCAAATACTAACAAAATAAAAAAAAATTAAACCCATTTTTGTTTTTTTAGGAGCAAAACATAACGATGCATTTCCCAGGAAAGAACTGCAGAACAACAATGCTAAACATTTACAAGTCAAATTTTATGTAAAATTAAAGATATTGCCCTATAAAAAAAAGGTAGCCTCATGTTCAAAGTGTAGGGGTGGTGAAATAAAAGCCTAAATTCAAAAGATCAAAGCATTTTTTTTCCCAAAGTGTATGTTCTACCTAAATAGCTTGTTTAAATTTTTTTATAAAGGGGGAAAAAAGCCTGACGTTACTATTTTACTACAGAAAAATTTCACTTAAACATGAGCCATGTACAGTGGGGAAAAAAAGCATCTACCAATTGTGCAAGTTCTCCCACTTAAAAAGATGAAAAATTTCTGTAATTAAACATCATAGGTCGACCTCAACTATGAGACAAAATGAAAAAAAAAAAAAAAAAAAGGGGAGTCCCTTGTCTGATTTGCAAAGAATTTTTAATTTTTTATGGGGGAAAAATAAAGTCCAGGCAGTCCCCGGGTTGGGAAAGGGGAAATAAAATTTGTGGGTTTGAAAAAGGTCCCTTTAAAAAAGGGTAACCCGGCACAAAATTTTTTTTTAAATTTTTTTTGGGTAGTGCAGGTAAGGGTTTTTTACATATTTTTTGCTGTCTGTGCCCCTATTAAGAAATTTCACCCCCATGTGCTGTTTTGGGACATGCCAAAAACTTGTCTTTCCACAGCTTTTAACTGCTGGGGAAGAGGGAACTACAAGTGCCAGCTTTCCCCATAAGTCTCGTTTGTAACTAGGGGAAGATGTAATTTTGGAAGGGTGAATTTTAACTGCCTGTTTGGGGGTAAAATAAAAAAATTTTTTCATCTCAATACTTTTTTATATTCCTTTTTTGGCAATACAAGGTCAACATTTTCTCAAGTCTGCACAAGGTTTGGGACAACTGTTGCTGGGATTTGGGCCCCTTTCCCCCCATGCAATCTCCTCTAGAGCATAAAGTTTTGGGGGGTTCGGGCAACGGGCTTTCAACTCCCCCAAAGGTTTTTTTGGGGGTTGATTCTGGAACTGGCTAGGCCCCTCCAGACCTTGAAATGCTCCTTAAAACCACTCCTTTTGCCCTGGGGTGGCTTGGATCATTTTCATGCGAAAGACCCACCAGATTTATCTTCAATGCCCTTCTGATGGGAAGGGGGTTTCACCAAAACTCACAAAAATGGCCCCATTTTTTCTTTCATGTACATGGACAGTCATCCGGTCCTCTGCAGAGAAACAGCCCCAAAGCATGATTTTGGGCCCCCCCCATGCTTCCCTATTATGGTGTTTTTTGGGTGCAACCAGCATTCTTTCTCCTCCAAACAGACGAGTTTTTTCTACCAAACAGTTTCTACTTTGGTTTCATCTGACCATATGACATTCTCCCAATACTCTTCTGGATCATCCAAATGCTCTCTAGCAAACTTCAGATGGGCCCGGACATGTACTGGCTTAAGCAGGGGGACACGTCTGGCACTGCAGTATCCGAGTCCCTGGCAGCGTATTGTGTTACTGATGGCAGTTTTGTTATGTTGGTCCCAGCTCTCTGCAGGTCATACACTAGGTCCCCCCCCGTGTGGTTCTGGGATTTTTGCTCACCATTCATGTGATCATTTTGACCCCTCGAGGTGAGATCTTGCATGGAGCCCCAGATGGTGGGAGATTATCAGTGGTCTTGTATGACTTCCATTTTGTAATTATTGCTCCCGCAGTTTATTTCTTCACACTAAGCTGCTTGCCTATTGCAGTCTTCCCATCCTGGTGCAGGGCTACAATTTTGTTTCTGGTGTCCTTCGACAGCTCTTTGGTCTTCACCATAGTGGAGTTTGGAGTGTCTGAGGTTGTGTGAGGTGCTTTTATACTGATAAGTTCAAACAGGTGCCATTACTACAGGTAATGAGTGGAGGACAGAGGAGCCTCTTAAAGACGTTATAGGTCTGTGAGAGCCTGAAATCTTACTTATTTTCCACTATAAACAAGCATTTGGTCACGTACAATTTGCAAATAAATTCTTTCCAAATCAGACAATGTGATTTTTGGGATTTGTTTTCTCATTTTGTCTCTCATAGTTGAGGTCTACCTATGATGTCCAATACAGGCCTCTCTCATATTGCACAGTTGGTGGCTGACTAAATACTTTTTCCCCCACTGTATGAGGGAGTCAGGAGTTGGGGAAATTGAGGAGTTGGAGCTTTGGCTTACCGACAACACAGCCTGGTCATCAAAGCAAATATAAAATAAGTTGCAACAGGGATAAAAAAATAAAAAAAACCTAAAAAATGTAGCTGGTCATGAAAAGGGGCGTTTTGAGATCGAACATCTAACAGCTTGTTTTGTTCAAAAAAAAAGAAGATAAAACTCAATACTTACCTCCCGGATGGTCTCCTTCACTCCCAAATGCTGGTGCGTTCAACTAGAAAGTAAATAGTGAGCGTCCATCGTTCACGTGACAAGTGCAGCCAATCACAGGTCACAACGTCACGTGCACGTGACCTCTGTGGCCTGTAATTGGCTATAGTTGTCAAGTGAATGAAGAACGTTCATTGGCTGCTGCGGGGTTGAACGGACCGGCGCAGGGAGTGAACGGAACCATACAGAAGGTACAGTCATATGAAAAAGTTTGGGCACCCCTATTAATCTTAATCATTTTTAGTTCTAAATATTTGGGTGTTTGCAACAGCCATTTCAATTTGATATATCTAATAACTGTTTGACCAGTAATATTTCGGATTAAATGAGTTTATTTACTAACACACAAAATGTGCAATATGCATTAAACCAAAATTTGACGGTGCAAAAGTAGGGGCACCCCAACAGAAAAGTGAATTAATATTTAGTTAGATCCTCCTTTTGAAAAAATAACAGCCTCTAGTCGCTTCCTTAGCTTTTAAATCATTCCGGGATGAAGGTATTTTTGACCATTCCTCTTTACAAAAGAATTCAAGTTCAGTTAAGTTTGATGGTCGCCGAGCATGGACAGCCCGCTTCAAAGTATCCCACAGATGTTCAATGATATTCAGGTCTGGGGACTGGGATGGCCATTCCAGAACATTGTACTTGTTCCTTCTGCATGAATGGCCTGAGTAGATTTGGAGCTGTGTTTGGGATCATTGTCTTGCTGAAATATCCATCCCCCGGTAACTTCAAATTCATCACTGATTCTTGTACATTATTCTGAAGAATCTGCTGATACTGAGTTGAACCCTCAACTTTAACAAGATCCTCGTGCCGGCATTGGCCACACAGCCCAAAGCATGATGGAACCCTCCACCAAATTTTACAGTGTGGTAGCAAGTGTTTTTCTTGGAATGCTGTGTTTTTGGATGCCATGCATAACGCCTTTTTGTATGACCAAACAACTCAATCTTTGTTTCATCAGTCCACAGGACCGTCTTCCAAAATGAAGCTGGCTTGTCCAAATGTGCTTTTGAATACCTCAGGCGAATGTTTGTGGCGTGCTTTCAGAAACGGCTTCTTTCGCATCACTCTCCCATACAGCTTCTTCTTGTGCAAAGTGCGCTGTATTGTTGACCGATGCACAGTGACACCATCTGCAGCAAGATGATGCTGCAGCTCTTGGAGGTGGTCTGTGGATTGTCCTTGACTGTTCTCACCATTCTTTCTCTGCCTTTCTGATATTTTTCTTGGCCTGTCACTTCGGGCTTAACAAGAACTGTCCCTGTGGTCTTCCATTTCCTTACTATGTTCCTCACAGTGGAAACTGACGAGTTAAATCTCTGAGACAACTTTTTGTATCCTTCCCCTGAACAACTATGTTGAACAATCTTTGTTTTCAGATCATTTGAGAGTTTGTTTTGAGGAGCCATGATGCCACTCTTCACAGGAGATTCAAATAGGAGAACAACTTACAATTGGCCACCTTAAATACCTTTTCTCATCATTGGATACACCTGGCTATGAAGTTCAAAGCTCAGTGAGGTTACAAAACCAATGTTGTGCTTCAGAAAGTCAGTAAAAGTAGTTAGGAGTATTCAAATCAATAAAATGATAAGGGTACCCAAATTTTTGCACCAGTCAAAATTTGGTTTAATGCATATGCACATTTTGTGTTAGTACAATAAACCTCATTTCAATCCGGAAATATTACTGTGTCCATCAGTTATTAGATATATCAAATTGAAATGGCTGTTGCAAACACCCAAATATTTAGAACTAAAAATTATTAAGATTAATAGGGGTGCCCAAACTTTTTCATATGACTGTAAGTATGAGCCTTGGCTTCTATTTTTACTCATACCCCGACAGACAAACGAGCATTGTTAGGGCCCGGAACACCCCTTTAAGGCCTTTTCAGGCCTGGTGCTAAAGGGGTTAACAGCATCACATGTTAAAGAATCATCTCCTGCTAAATAAGGTACAAGCACTTAAATGGGTTCTCTCATCACTGATTTTCACAGAGCAGTTTCTGTCTGTTACACCTTCAAATCCAGGGGCGTATCTCTCCTCCCAGTAGGCATGTCTTCCCTCACTGAAGAGTTGTGACATCATTCTGTGTGAGCTCTGCAGACCTCCTGCAATGGTTCTCATGCCTGCAGAGCGGTCAGCTCCCTCCCAGGCTGCACAAGCTCCTTGTAACCAGAGCACCTGCATTGGTGTAAGCAGTTATACACACAGCATGAACTGATGAAACAAATGTGAGGAATGCACTCTGCTTCCCCCACTGTTATCAGGTAGGAGGTAGAGGGGGAGCAGACTATATAAGGCTGTGTTATATGGGTGTTTTATATGGAGGGGGTGAAAGTGAATCTAGCAGCTAGAGACTCTCTAGAGTAATTGCCCAGATCCTTCACATAGAGCAGGGAGATGAGCATAGAGGAGCTCAGGCAGCTTTTATTACACAGCCAGCACAGAAAGCCGTTTCACTTTCAATTTCCACAGCTCAGAGGGGAGTAAGCACAGAGCGCAGGCAGCCAGTCACAGCACAGGGGGCATGTCCCAACAGCCTGAATGAAATATCAGTCAGCCAATCACAGAAAGGAGGCGTTACCAAACAGACATCAGGCTTCAGCTTTAGCTCTAGACACTCAAAGATTAGCTTATATCTGCTATACTAAATGATTTAGGTAATGCAAACCAAGTGCAAAAGGGCTTATTTTTACTGTCCCCCATCATTACAGATATGATCTACATAGCGAGAAACCCCTTTAAATTTACTTGCAGTAGTATTTGGAATTAGGTTAAATGGACATGAATCAGTTTTTAGATAACTTGATGGAACTGGTTTTCGTTTTTAAGTTAAAACCAGCTGTAAAAGGAAAATATCCATCTTTAGATTGTCCTCGGACACACCAGCAAGACTACAAAATGTGAACAATGCCTGAACATGGATAGAAGCTGAAAGGCTATGCATGGTGACACGTATTCCCATAAGGTAGTGATGAGTTCAGAGCGGTGCTTTCTAGAACTACTGTGTGCTTTTTATTCTGGCATACTAAACCATTGTCTGAATAATGACAAAGAGCTGTGATAGCAAAGCCGTGATGTGAACACACAGGGAGATTTCTATTTGTCTACTCCGGTATATTTCACTGTATTCTCATCTAGACTAGCACTGAAGCTGAACCCCTGGAGTATATGATATATACAGCAGCTAATCCAGTATACCGACATATAATAGGCAATTTGGGTAAAGAACGAAAATATACCTATGTGCATCTACACACAACACATTCAAAAGGCCATCCCATTATAATCAATAGCGGCCCACGTTGTTTAGGCAACTATCAACATCAGCAGATAATCTGTTATGTATGTGGGCAGCCAAAGCCTAAGGCAGGATAGATGCACTGGAGATCGCTGCTATGGTAATGCAGACAACCTGCATGAGATCTTACAAAACTCATCCATACAATGTGGAAAAAAAAATGCATGGAAATGGACCTGTGATGCAGACTACACCATCCTGACATCTGCAGTATGTTATGTTGGGAAGAGCGTATGGAGCAGGCTTAGGGCATGTTCACACAGCGTTTTTGGAGCGTTTCCTCACCCAAAACGCCCCCAGTTCATTTCATTGATTCCTATGTAAAACCTCGTTGTAGTTCACACACGACAAGGTTTTTACACGCTTCTTTGGAAACAATGAAAAAAGAAGTGTCCTGTCAATTCTTGAAGCGCATTGTAGGCGCGGTTTTCAGCGCGTTTTTTGTTTTGGCTATTCATTTGTATGGGTGAAAACCTTGTCGAAAACCTGATCAAAACCTCGTCTGAAGAAGCGGGTTTCCGGCGTGTTTTTGTTGTGGTTTGGACGAGCTCCCGTGTGGCGCGTAGAGGGGGGGGTGGGGAGCAGCACGACAGCCCCATAGACATTCATTACTAGTGGTGCGTATTCACCGCTAGTAATTGACATGTCACTTATCTCTCCAGGAGGTGTAATCCATAGTTCTCTATGAGAACTGTGGATTACCGTCATGACTGGGGCATATTTCACCTCGTATATAGTGCAGTACAGCGCTAAATACGGGCTGAAATACGTCAAAATTATGGCCTTAAAGGAGTTGTCTCCCCACAGTGTTTCAAAGAATGCATGAAAGAAATTCTCTGTCACTTCCTGGTTCAGACTAATTTGCATAAGCTCCAAAGTCGGGTGCTGTGCTTTCAGATGCTAATTAGATTAGATTAGCTTCTCAAACTACTAGCAGGACCTTATCTGATCCCCAAAACAGAAGCCCTAATTACAGAGCTGTTTACTTGAGATAAATCAAGCTTTTTACTGTCTGGCAGCACAGGACACTGACTGACACTGCCAACCTGTGTGATGACTCACTCTCTGTTATCTCATTGAACAAACAGCCAGGGAGATTTGTTACGGGTTGGTTACTGAGGGAACTGAAATAGCCAGGGAGGTAAATAAATTCACTTTGTATCTCTTTAGGAAAAACAGGGGAACAATGCAATATATTTGGAAAATGTCTTTTTTTGTGTTCCCTACAATTTGAAAGCTATTCTTTGTAGCGAGACAACCCCTTTAAGTAACGGCCACATGAATGAAAACTGTCTAGTCTAAAAACGAACTTTGTTGCCCATAGCAACCAGTCAGAGCGCCCCTTTCATTTCATATAAGGCTCTGGAAAAATGAAAGGGGCGCTCTGATTGGTTGCTATGGGCAACAAAGTGAGTTTTAGACCTAGACGGTTTTCATACATGTGGCCAGGGCTGTGGAGTCGGCAAGCCAAAGCCCCGACTCCTGACTCCCTCATACATGGCGCATGTTTAAGTGATAACTTTACTGTAGCAAAATGGTAACATCAGGCTTTTTATCACACAATAAAGCTATTTAAGTAGAACAGACACTGACAAGCAAAAGGGTAACAATGTTTTGATCTTCTGAATGTGTAGAAGAGACCTGGGATCAGATTTTGGTCAAGATATGCTTGAATCTGATCCAGAGCCCAGAAGGATTCAGGCAGTGCTGAAAGCCAAAAGGTGGATTTCCCAAATACTAATAAAATAATGAAAATTAACATTTTGATTTTTAGGAGCAAAACAGTAAGAATGCATTTACATGACAAGATTCTGGAGAACTAAGCAGATGCTAAATACTTGCAAGTCACATTTATGTATAAGATAGGTAAGATGACTGTATATAAAATTGCTCTTTGCACTGCATCCAACTAACTGGACCAACTTATTATATATTTTGGGAGTCAGTCCATTTTATGACGACTCCGAATCCAACTCCTGCAAAATAGGCACCGACTCCAACTCCACAGCCCTGCACGTGGCCCACTGTGCCTCTTGTACGAAAACTGTCTAGGGCGAATACTTTTTGTTGCCTATAGCAACCAGAGCTCCCCTTTCATTTTATAAAGTCTGAAAAAATAAAAGGGACCTGTGACTGGTTGCTATGAGCAACAAAGAGTCTTACACCTAGACAGTTTTCATACATGAGGCCCAATGTGTCGTTATACCACACAGTAAACTGCAGAAAAACAAAAACCTTAAAAAAAATACACAGTTTTTTTTTTTTTCCATGCTCCAACCCTCAAATAATATTTTTTTTAAGTTTCCCCAATACATTGTATGTATGGTACATCTTACCCTGCAAAAAACAAGGCATCAGCCTATGTAAAAAATAAGTTATGGCTCTTGGAAGCGAGGCAGATATGAGTGTATACAAGAATCGTTGCAGTGTGAAGGTGTTCAATCCACATCATTTAGTTGTGGGCACCCTGCGGTCCTGCAGCAAAATTCATGACCACAGATTTTGAACACATTTACTGTAGTGGTTGTGTCAGAAATGTGGTAGCCTCTGGACAGATCGGGAGCAAAACTCACGCGAGGTAATGTGCGCCCTTCTGCTCCCTCTTCACTCCAGGTAGGTGCAGAGATTTTAAAGGGGTTGTCTCACTACAGGGATTGCTTTTTATGTTAAAGATCTTGCAAAAAAAAATCCTTTGAATATGTACCATTTAACATGTCCTACCACTCGACTATCCCTCGGTAGGGGCTTATCAGCTCCTCAGGGGCCTAACTACAACCTGTTTGATCTATCCGGAAGCGCCACCCCTGGTTGTATAGCAAGACCTGGGGCCATGCAGCCAGTGGAAGCCAGTAAACACCCCTGAATTCAAAATGAACCAAAAAAACGGACTGAGGGAAATGAATCGATGTATGAGAAACCCCCTTTTAAGGGTACTCGTGTACAGCATCGGGGCCTCAATCTCAATTCTGTACTCAAAATGAATGCTAATTATGAACACAGAGACGAATAGCTCGGCCAACAGCGATCTAATCTTGCTTGACCAGCTCTACAAAACTGAAAGAAAATTGCACATATCAAACGGGGTTTGGGCGGGTTTTGTCCCATTTTTTGTGGGGCCCCTATACTTAGACCAAGGCTGGGTGAGTCCCAGACACCGTCAGTCCCATAGACTTTCAAAAAAAAAAGGGGAAAAAAAAGGTGGGTTTGGGGGGGCCCCACTCCCTCTGTTCAAAGCCCTTCCCTGCTTTTTTAAACCAGGGATCAGTCCCTCCCATCATAGAGATCAGGGGGAGGTCCCTTCGCGGGTGGACTTTTTGAGATATTTTTTATAGGGGGATAAACCCCTTTTAACTTCTGAAATGAAAACTGTCTGGGTCAAAAAACTCACTTTGTTGGCCCAAACGGGAAAAACCAAAATTTCACAGCGCCCCTTTAAATTTTCATAAAGGGGTCCTGGAAAAAAAAAAGGGGCACTCTGATTGGTTGGCTATTGGCAAAAAAAAGAGAATAACCTAAAACAGTTTTCATAAAAAAGGGGCCCCAAAGTGTCCAGGGGGGTTGCTCATTTAAACTCCCCCAACGTTCTGGTAAAAAAAAAGGGCCATTTTTCAAACGGCCATCCCTTGGGGGAGGGAAATTTCACTCTCCGTAATTACGCGCCGAATTGCCCCAAATTTAAACGGGCTGAATCCCCCCAATTAACACGGGAAAACCACGGGTTTCCATAGAAAACTAGGGATTACTTCCCCTCACCCCGGGCTCTCGAATCCCCGCGGGGGGGGTTTAAGTAAACATTTTTCATTTTCTAGCGGGGGTATACGGCCGCTACAGTAAAGGGGTCTAGGGCCCGGAAGGGGGCCGCCCCCCCCGCTCCCTCCCCCCCGGGTCCCGGCCACACGGCGTAAATTGCGGGAAAGTAATTACGTCCCGCCCGTTAAGGGCCCTGTGAACCAGGGCCCAAGGGGCCCAGTTCACACGGCTTATTTCGCCGGGGATTTTCCAGGGCGGATTTACGAAACTCAATCCCCTCGGGAAAACAGTCAGAAATAAGTAACACCTATTTTCTATTGATTTCAAAAGAAAATACGGGTCGTTTGTTTCCCCACGACGCGGAGTTCCGTGCCGGATTGCTGCCGGGGATGACGAAAGGCAATCCGGGCGTAAAAAAAAATGTTTCCTGTCAATTATTTTTCGGGACGGATTCACCACCTTTCAAGAATGGAGATGGGGAATCCGCGGGGAAACAGTTAAAAAATACGTGCCACACTTAGGCCACTCATTTTCAACTGGGTTTTCCCAAATGATTTCAAACGTATTTATTATCGCAATCCGTTGTAAAAACTTCTAAATAAGCCGTGGAACGAGGCCTAATTTGTTCAGGCTGGGGGCCAAAATTGGGAAAACCAATTATAACATTCCCCCGGGAGAAAAGGGAGGGGCAAACTAATTTCCATCCCTCCCCTTTTCAATTTATTGGGATATGCAGCATCAAGAGCTTTTGTATATATACATTAGCAGGAAGCCTCCTAGCTTCTTGGTACCGGCGATCATGACCGTCAGAGATCTGTAGTTGCATATGTCGCTAGTACTTATTAGACCCAGATTAGAAATTTGGGAGGCAGGGATATAGAAAATGCCCCCTGAGATGTATTTCTGGCCTTATTGGGTGGAGGAGGTGGGAGGGGCTGGCACAATATGTAAAAAAAAAAGAAAAACTAAATAAAATGAACACAAAATATTAAATAAAAATAAAAACTTTAAAGGGGTTGTGTGAGAGACCAAAAAGAACATATAGTGTAGTAATACTAAAGCTAAGCAGTAAATATACGTCACAATCCAGCGTGTGAACTACTTATAGACGCTGTTATATCGTATATTACCGCCATGTTGGATCTTTCTCCTTACTGGGCTGGTTGGTGGAGCTACAGTTGCTAGGCGCGCTGTGTGAAAATTTCCCACAACAAGTTTTTTCCCACGAGCTACAGATTCCATATCCAACCCAAATTATTTACATATATCCAGTATGTGTACAGACCGCCGTCTTCCTTCTACTCCGAAGAGTCGTCACTCAAACCACAAGGTTTCAATTTAGCTCAGTTATTCACTCACCAACCGGAATAACTCAAATCCCGTGCTACTTCCGTAGACATGTTTCTGCTAGGAAGGACCCCGGGGGGGGGGGGGGGGGGGATTTTTGTTTTTCTATAATGGTTATCCCCTAGACAAACGTGCAGACTTTTCTAATTAAAGTTATTTAGGAATGTTTTTCTTATGACATGTAGTTTATGTATTTCGTTTTCTTCTTTTCCCCGAGAACCCTTTTGGTTATGTTGACACGGCGTATTACGACACGTAAATCCGCCGGGTGTTTTAGAAGTATGCGCCTGCCCTGGCTGCCCCCATTCCCTTTCATTATCAGCGGCGCGTGAGCGCCACGAAGTAGTAACGTGTCACTTCTCTCCCCCGACGTACAATACAATCGTATTGTACTCCAGTGGAGACTAGACATAATTCATAGTTCTCTATCGTAATTGCGGCGCAAGTTTCGGCCATATTAAAGCATAAATACGCAGCGAAGTGCGTGCCGCAATTACGCACTGTGAACATACCCTTAAACAGCCAAAACTGCAACAGTCAGTCCCACCCCCGAGGACCCTAAAGCCCTATATCACCGATATATAAATGTCCATGATAGAGAAGCGACAGAATTACAAGTTACTTTAGAGCTGCTATTGCTGATAAAAGAAAAATTGAAGAATTTGAAAAATAAACTTTTTTTTTTTTTTTTTTAACATTCCCTCAAAAAAAAAAAAAAAAAAAACACAAATCTTATGCAAAAGTTACATAAAAATAAAGCCGAATGTATCACAGAGAAAAAGTGAACACATTTAGTAGAATAACCAAGTGCAAAAAAGCATTATAGCGTTCAAACCAGCGTGTACGAAGGAAAAAGAAAATGGGCCTGGTCAGGAAGGGGGAAGAGGGGCAAACGGCCTGGTCAGGAACTGGTTAACCAAGTACAAACCCGTGCAGTAATTTATATAATATTCCACATATAGACCGTACCCAGGTTCACATCTGTGATGTTATTTCTACCTTTCTATCATAGAAGCAGAAAAACGCGATACAACAGAGCGACAGATCATATGACTTCTAATCAGATCTATGGCCGTCAGGCATTTTGACATGAAAGACAGAGACATGTGCTGTGCTATACTTCCAATCAAATATGATGGAGACGAAAACTTAGCCTAATGCTAGTTTTTATACAGTATTAGGCCGAGTTCACATCTGGGTCAGAGGTTCAGTTTGGAGTTTCCATTGTCAAAAATAGCGCAGGATGTTAACCTGACGGACAGAACCCCACTGTGGTCAACTGGGTCCATCAGGCGCCCATTGTGCAGGTTTCTACATTTGCAATGGAACCTCCAATGCAGATGTGAACCAGGTATTAGGCCTCATTAACCCTTTCCATAAGGAAATATGACTCATATTGGGGGGGTTTCTGTACTTTGTTCTGTGCTACATCTGTAATTGCCACATATTTTGGTACACGTTGTCTATTTTTTATCCTAATTTCAGTTTTTTTTTGTTAAAGACGTTCCCACCATACTCTTATGATATGCTACCAAAGTGCGATAGGTGCGGGTCCCACGTGTATCTCAGGAACGGGCCCCCAAAGTGTTGGCTAAGAATGGAGAGCCAGCCGCGCCTGCACCGTACTCTCCACTCAGCTCTATGGGAGTTCTGAGTACAGTTGAGCGCTGTGTTCAGTTGTACACAGAACTCCCATAGAACAGAATGGAGAATCGTGGGCAAGCGTGACCATCTCTCCACTCTGAGCCAAGACTTTTGGGGGACCATTCCCAAGATAAGTGCGGATCCCAGAAGTGGGACGCGCACCCATCACAATGTGATAGCATATCCTATCGACATGTTATCAAAGTGCATGGAGGGAACACCCCTTTAGATATTAAGGGGAACATGTATGAAAGCGGTCTAGAGCTAAGACTTTCTTTGTTGCCCTTAGAAACCAGAGCTCCCCTTTCATTCTTTCAGAGCACTATATGAAATGAAAGCGGGGTGTGGAGGGTGGGTTCTGATTGGTTGCTATAGGCAAAAAAAGTTTTAGACCTACACAGTTTTCATCCATAAGGCCCTAAATGTTTTTGCTGTTTTGGTAATTTTACAGAAAAAAAGAAGGACGTGAAAAAAAAGAAAAAAAGAATATATATTTTAAAATTCAACACACGTCTATTGACCATCAGCAGTGTAATGAAAAAAAACACCTACTGCATCAATAAAATAATAATAATAAGCAATGGGACTAAAACCACTTAAAAGCACTAGCAACAGTTTTGTCGATGCAAAAAAAACAAAGCCCCGTTCACACCTCGTTTTTGCACCCTATCCAGCAAGATACTGCAATGATGTCTCCGGATGGAAACCGCAGCAGGAGGGCGACTGGGTAATAGACTCTTATATGGCAAATTTAGTCCTAATTGGACCCCTTTGTCTTATTTACTGAATGTGTACAGTGTCTGCATTCACTAAATAAGACAAACACAGTCCATTTGACAGCGCGCTCCATTCCCCAGGGCCCCACAGCCAGCCCGCGACAGCGCGCCCCAACCCAAAGGCGACAGCCGCGCCCCGACCCCCGGCATCGGCGACAGCCGCCCCGACCCCCGGCATCGGCGACAGCGCGCCCCCCCCCCCCGGCATCGGCGACAGCGCGCCCCGACCCCCGGCATCGGCGACAGCGCGCCCCCCCCCGGGATCGCGACAGCGCCTCCAGACACCGGCATCGCGACAGCGCGCTCCCGCACCCCCGCATCGGCGACAGCGCGCCCCGACCCCCGGCATCGGCGACAGCGCGCCCCGACCCCTAACCGAGCATCGGCGACAGCGCGCCCCGCTCCCCAGCATCGGCGACAGCGCGCCCCGCTCCCCAGCATCGGCGACAGCGCGCCCCGCTCCCCAGCATCACCGACAGCGCGCCCCGCTCCCCAGCATCACCGACAGCGCGCCCCGCTCCCCAGCATCGGCGACAGCGCGCCCCGCTCCCCAGCATCGGCGACAGCGCTCGCCCCGCCCCCCAGCATCGCCGGCAGCGCGCCCCGACCCCCGAGGTAACCCGAGCATCGGCACAGCGCGCCCCGCTCCCCAGCATCCGCGACAGCGCGCCCCGCTCCCCAGCATCACCGACAGCGCGCCCCGACCCCCAGCATCACCGACAGCGCGCCCCGACCCCCAGCATCACCGACAGCGCGCCCCGGCCGGTAACCGAGCACCGGCGACAGCGCGCCCCGGCCGGTAACCGAGCACCGGCGACAGCGCGCCCTCCCGGTCACCCAGCACGGACACTCAACGCCCCCGTGACGGTAATCCGAGCACGGACAGCGGCCCACGGCCCGAACCGAGACACGGCGACCAGCAGCCCCAGGCCGGTACCGATGCCAACCGGCACAGCGCGCTTCCGGCCGTAACCCAGCATCGGCGACAGCGGCCCGCCGGTAACCGAGCATCTGACAGCGCCCCGACCCCCGGCCGGTAACCGAGCATCGGCGACAGCGCCCCGACCCCCGGCCGGTAACCGAGCATCGGCGACAGCGCGCCCCGCTCCCCAGCATCACCGACAGCGCGCCCCGCTCCCCAGCATCACGACAGCGCGCCCCGCTCCCCAGCATCACCGACAGCGCGCCCCGATCCCCAGCATCACCGACAGCGCGCCCCGATCCCCAGCAAAACCGACAGCGCGCCCCGACCCCCGGCCGTACCAGCATCGACGACAGGCGCGCCCCGACCCCCAGCATCACCGACAGCGCGCCCCGCTCCCCAGCATCACCGACAGCGCGCCCCGACCCCCAGCATCACCGACAGCGCGCCCCGACCCCCAGCATCACCGACAGCGCGCCCCGCTCCCCAGCATCACCGACAGCGCGCCCCGGCCCCCAGCATCACCGACAGCGCGCCCCGAACCCCAGCAACACCGACAGCGCGCCCCGCTCCCCAGCATCACCGACAGCGCGCCCCGATCCCCAGCAACACAGACAGCGCGCAACACTCCCCAGCATCAGAGACAGGTTGCCCCCATCCCCAGCCAGTAACCGAGCATCGGCGACAATGCGCCCCAATCCCCAGCATCACCGACAGCGCGTCACGATCCCCAGCATCATTGACAGGTTGCTCCAATCCCCAGCATCAGTGACAGGTTGCTCCAATCCCCAGCATCAGTGACAGGTTGCTCCAATCCCCAGCATCATTGACAGGTTGCTCCAATCCCCAGCATCATTGACAGGTTGCCCCCATCCCCAGCCAGTAACCGAGCATCAGCGACAATGCGCCCCAATCCCCAGCATCAGTGACAGCACGCCCCGATCCCCAGCGCACCCCAATCCCCAGTCCAAACTTTTCCCGGCACAGCAGCCCCCACAGGTAGGCAGCACGGGTCAGCAGTGCACGGAGCAGTAATGCAGCTGGGGAGCCCCCTGTACTGAGAGCCGAGCTGCTATGGGGGCTTCACAGTAACTGCAGCTACTCCTGGGTGAATGGGGCAGGTGCCCTGCACAACTCCTGATTGCAGCCACTTCACTGGTACCAGCCAGGGACACCGAGGCTTCTGTGCCCCCTCCATCCAGCCTTCCCCCCGCAGGCCGGCGCCGTGTCCCCCCACAGCACCTCGCTGCCCGGGCTGGGTGCGGCCTGACCCCGGTGACATACTCACAGACAGCACGCTCATCCGGAGCGGAGGCTCCAGCACACATGCCATCTTGGTCATCCCGCCTACAGCCGCACTTTCCACACTGCTAGCGGAATATGATCGCGCCCTCTTCACGGACATAGCGGCGCAGTCACCTCACGCGGCACCACAGAAAATAATGAAATTTTTTAGATTATAATTATTTTATTTTAAACCGGCGGAGACGCGTCAGCCGTGTGGAAAGTGCGGCCCGGAAACCGGAGCAGCTTTACGTGAAGTGACAGCTGCCGAGCGCGGCGCCGCGCACATCCTGAACGTGCGGTTATTTACACTGCGGCGTGACGGGAGCTCCTGCAGGGTGTGCACAGGGGTGTCCGTGCGGTACCGCATGTGTATGACAGACCCGCACAGCCCTGACCACTGGGTAATAACTTCTAGAGAACTTACACCACAGCTTTTTTTTTTTTTTTGCTTTGCTCTCTGAAAGGGGTGTTCCCGCCATAGAGTGATGGCAGAGGAGTTGTGACCCGCACCTATCTCAGGAATGGGCACCAAAAATCAACTAAACAGAAAGGAGCCCCGGCCGTATTTTCCCAGGACTTTCCAGTCTGTTCTGTAAGGCTATGTTCACACAGACAGCGGCGGGTACTGTGCGCTATGCATCAGGTGGTTTAGAAGTACGCGCTGGCCAGCTCTGGGCCGGCTCCCATAGACTGTCACCGTCATAAGCCCCGAAATACGGCCTGCAGGTACACCATGAGAATGACAAACACACAGCTCACCTGTACTGGAGACTCCCATAGAACAGAATGAAGAGACCAGCCCTCCATCCTGAGCCACTCTGGTCCTCTTCCAGAGATAGTGAAGGAAATAATTATTTGATCCCTTGCTGATTGTGTAAGTTTCCCACTGACAAAGACATGAACAGTCTATAATCTTTAATGTTGAGAGATAGAATATCAACAATAAAATCCAAAAAATCACATTGTATAAATTATATATATTTATTTACATTTTGCAGCGACAAATAAGTATTTGATCCCTCTGGCAAACGAGACAATACTTGGTGGCAAAACCCTTGTTGGCAAGCACAGCAGTCAGATGTTTTTTGTAGTTGACGATGAGGTTTGCACATGTCAGGAGGAATTTTGGTCCACGCCTCTTTGCAGATCATCTCTAAATTATTAATATTTTAAAGCTGTCGCTCGGCAACTCATAGCTTCAACTTCCTCCATAAGTTTTCTATGGGATTAGGGTCTGGAGACTGGCTAGGCCATTCCATGATCTTAATGTGCTTCTTTTTGAGCCACTCCTTTGTTGCCTTGGCTGTATGTTTTGGGTCATTGTCTTGCTGGAAGACCAGCCACGACCCATTTTTTATGTCCTGTTGGAGGGAAGGAGGTTGTCACTCAGGATTTTGCGGTACATGCCTCCATCCTTTCTCCCATTGATGCAGTGAAGTAGTCATATGCCCTTAACAGAGAAACACCCCCAAAACATAATGTTTCCACCTCCATGCCTGACAGTGGGGTTTGTGTTCTTTGGGTCATAGGCAGCATTTCTCTTACTCCAAACACGACGAGTTGAGTTAATGCCAAAGAGCTCAATTTTTTTACTCATCTGACCACAGCAGCTTCTCCCAATCACTCACAGAATCCTCCAGGTGTTCATTGGTAAACTTCAGACGGGCCTGCAGATGTGCCTTCTTGAGCAGGGGGACCTTGTGGGCACTGCAGGATTTTAAACCATTACGGCGTAATGTGTTACCAATGGTTTTCTTGGTGACTGTGATCCCAGCTGCCTTGAGATCATTAAGAAGTTCTCCCATGTAGTTTTAGGCTGATCTCTCACCTTCATTATGATCAAGTATACCCCATGAGGTGAGATTTTGCATGGTGCCTCAGATCGATGTCGATTGACAGTCATTTTGTATTTCTTCCATTTTCTTACTATTGAACCAACAGTTGTCTCCTTCTCTCCCAGCATCTTACTTATGGTTTTGTAGCCCATTCCAGCTTTGTGCAGGTCTGTGATCTTGTCCCTGACATCCTTAGAAAGCTCTATGGTCTTGCCCATGTTGTAGAGGTTAGAGTCTGACTGATTAATTGAGTCTGTGGGCAGGAGTTTTTATAAAGGTGACTATTTAAGACAGCTGTCTTTAATGCAGGTAACGAGTTGATTAGGAGCGTCTAACTGGTCTATAGGAGCCAGAACTCTTAATGGTTGGTAGGGGATCAAATACTTATTTCTCTTAGCAAAATGCAAATACATTTATATAATTTATACAATGTGATTTTCTGGATTTTATTTTGGATAGTCTCTCAATGTTAAAATTAACCTCCCCTTAAAATTATAGACCGTGCATGTATTTGTCAGTGGGCAAACTTACACAATCAGCAAGGGATCAAATAATTATTTCCTTCACTGTAGGTGCTGATTCCAGAAGTGGCACTTACACCGAGAGCCGGGACGATGGGTAGGCAACCCTGTAGGGCGCCACTTCATCCCAGACAAATAAGGGGGTGTAGGGAGATATAGAGGAGGCTGAATTCTATACTGGTGGGCACCATATGCCTAATTTGCTTACTCCTATCACACCTTAATGGTAAATTGTACGTATACGTCTCATGAACAAGTTGCAGGTTCACCCTTTGTCGGCTTCTATTAGTATCCGGCTCTTTCCTGTCTCGGTGCATGGATCCTGCCGATGGCTCCTCCGGCTATGTGCAATTTTCAAGAAGTAATAGGATGGATCCAGCGCTTGGACTGAAACCAGGTTACGTTGATCGCTTTGGATCAGTAATTTTTACTCCTGCTAACTCCTTTCTGTATGGATGTACCAATAAAGTAACCTGGTTTTAGTCCAAGCGCTGGAACCATCTAATTACTACCTTTAAGGATACGTTCACATGTCGGACTTGTGCAATCAGAAAAATCCAACATGTTCTCGTCAGAACTCCGCCGCAACACCTTGGATTTCTGCTGAGGATTCTAAAGGGAATTTTTCCCCATGCAGTTTCACATAGCCACAGCCAGCTTCAGACTCGCACTTTCTGGTCAGGTCTATAGCAATGATTGGCATATCAGCTCTGCTGTGCCTAACTGAGCCTCTTACACTTAGGATCCGTCTACTCCGCAAGATATTATAGTCGGTTTTTATGACTGATTTCGAATTTGAAATCAGTTTAAAAACCGACTGTAAACCATCCCCATAGATCTCAATAGAAAATCTGACCGCTAGTCTACACGGCATAGATTATTTGCGGTAGGATTTCCAAAACAACGGCTTCGCAAAAACCTTGGATCATGTACATATTTCTGCCGGAAAATCTGCTGTTCAATGTCAGTGGGCCGGCGCATCCAAAATCTGATCACAAAATCCTCCACAAAAACCGATTGTAAAATACCATTGGGTTCTGTTAGAGAATCCGACCGGTATTTTACAATTGCCCTGTGAATGTACATTTACATGACTGCAGAAGAATTATAAAGTGTAGTAGACAAGGCTGCAGAGCTCTAAAGAGTGAAAGCTTCTCATTTACTTAGGTAAACAAACTCCATTGCTAGAAATAGGACTCTGCAGGCAGTAACTCACCATGGTCGAATGGCAGCTTGGAGCAAGAGTAGCCCCAGGGCTGTCTGTGTAACAAGCCAGCACACAGTCTGCATATATGGATATGCTAATACATTACTAAGTGTAAAAAAAAATATATAAAACAGTTATCCCTTCATGGGATTTTAAAACAAAAAGTAAAAAGTATTAAAAATAAATAATATATAAATATGTAATAAAAATTAATACAAAATAACTGTGCATACATTACACAAACAAAACAAACACTACACATATTAGGTGTCCACGCGAATGTAATAAGCTGTAGAAATAATTAACAATAATTAAGTTATTAGGTGTGAAATGTGAATGGTGTAAAAAAAATTAAAAAATATTTTAAAAAAAAAACACTTTTTTATAAGTGATCTTAAACTATCCCCCCAAAAAATACAACTTGTCCCGAATAAAATGAGGCCTTATACAACTGCGTCATTGAAAAACATACAAATGTTATGACTGTTGAAAAGCAATGAGGCAAAAGCTAAAAAAAAGTGCTGGTCCTTAAAGGGGTTTTTCCAGACGTCCCCTTATCGCTAAAAGAAATTTTAAAACAAGCCTAGGGCTGAGAGGAGAGCTGGTCAGGGGCACAGAGCCATGCATAAGGGGATCTTAAATTTTTCCTCACAAAATCACACTACAACATGGTTTCTGTTTAAAAAAGAAAACACCTTTCTCCACAGATTAAAGTTTCTTCATTTTCCCCTTGTTATCGATAAAGCGGGGGATTACTCAATAATCCACAAAACATTTGGTTCTGTATACAAAAGAAACATATTTCACCCTGCCTTGAAAGCTTCTTCAGCTCTCTTTCATCAGATAAGAAGTGTTCTCGCGAAACCCCGGGCCAGCACTCTTGTCGGGGTCTATCAAATGAAGTTTTTAAGTAACTAAGGGCGGGAAAGGCAGCCTTAGCCTCTCAACTGCACTTTTTGAAATCACATATATTTAGAAAAGTAAATAAATCCCTTTTTTTGGAGGATCCCACATCAACATTACATCGTGCAAAACCCCTTTAAGTACTTTTCAGGTGTTCGGCCTTAGGGGGTTTTGAGGTACGCCCAAAAAATAAAGTAAAAATTTTTTCCTTTTTAAAATCTATGTGTATTCCGCTTGTGAAAACCGTGTGGTTTCATGAGGTCCTCAGGCGAGATTTTCGAAACGTAGACGAGTATGTGGATTTGGACGCAGCTTTGGTTGGGAAATTTTAGTTTGCTGTCAGAAAACGATTGAACATTGCTGTTCATCCAATTGGAGCGCTGGAAACCATGTGATATCCAGAAGTTGGCCTGGTAGTCGCTACCCATGCTCCTTGTTGCTATTTTAGGCCATTTCATACTAGCAATGTTCACTCTTTACTTTTTAAGCCCAATAAAAATGTGCACGTCCAAATACTTTGTCAATTCCCCCCAGTGATATAAATGGGGGGTGAAGTGAACTTCCAATATAAAATGCATATAGAAATGTGACTCTTGATGTTGGTCCTGCATAATGTTTTGGGTGGGATCTGTAGTTTAATAGTCTCCAAAAAAAATGGGAATCTCGCAAGAGAACAGAGAGTGAATTTTGATCACTATATTTACTATTTTGCTGTAGGCAAACTAAAACTCTATCAGTTCTTATCAAAAAACAAAAAAGTAACTTTTATTATGTATAAATCTTAAACTCTATACACACAATTAAAAAACTGATTTCTAACATCCCCATTTCCCCTTTTTACTCTAAGGGAAAGGGAAAGCTTCTTATGTTTATCAAGTTGGGGGAACACCACCATTAACAGAAACCTTAAATTCAGCAATTTCAAAATCCAGTAAGGGATCCCAAGCCTCCTACTTGGGAGTCATCCCTAACTCATAGACACAGAACAAATAAGGCCCCCTGTACACCTCTGCAGCGGTGACACTTTAAAAGAGGTAGAAATCACAATTTAAAACGTCATGCCTGACCTCCCCAACATGTTTCACCACTAAACTGGCTTCATCAGGGGATAGAGGTCCGGTCCCATGTGGTCTAAGCTCACTTCCTTTTATATCATGTTAGGTACACACTATTCAGGTGCTCACCAATTAGCCATCAGAGAATCCACAAAACCCACTCCCCGTTCCACTCTCCATTAATATGTGCTGCTAAAGCTGCCACCATGCTCCCATACACAACAATCCTCAGACAAGTTCACCATCTCCATCACAGTCAGGGCAGAAATGTCCATTGATACAGTACGCGGGCGCAGGCAGCATGGTAAGATAGGGCGCAAGCCCGTTATGGAGATGGTGAACTTGTCTGAGGATTGTTGTGTATGGGAGCATGGTGGCAGCTTTAGCAGCACATATTAATGGAGAGTGGAACGGGGAGTGGGTTTTGTGGATTCTCTGATGGCTAATTGGTGAGCACCTGAATAGTGTGTACCTAACATGATAGAAAAGGAAATGAGCTGAGACCACATGGGACCGGACCTCTATCCCCTGATGAAGCCAGGTTAGCTGGTGAAACATGTTGGGGAGGTCAGGCATGACGTTTTAAATTGTGATTTCTCACCTCTGTCTACAAGTGTCACCCGCTGCAGAGGGTGTCACAAGGGGGCCTTATTTGTTAGATTACGGACGACTGCCCAAGTAGGAGGCTTGGGATCCCTTACTGGAGTTAGTAAATTGCTCTATATATAAGGCTTTCCTGTTAATAGGTGGTGTTCCACCAGACTTGATAATACATAAGGAGCTATTCCTTCCTTCAGAAGTAGAAAGGGTTAAATGGTGAGGTTAGAAATCAGGTTTTTAAATAGTGTGTATAGAGGTTAAGAGTTATACATAATAAAAATTACATTTTAGCGTTTTATAGATAGAGAACTGATAGAGTTTAAGTTTGCCTATGGCAAAATAGTAAATATAGGGATCTGTAGTTTGTCACAAAATCTCATTGCCACTTTTCATCATGGATATGCATCAAAATCCGTATGTAATACACGGCCACATGTCTAGATTTGAATCTTCCCATTGACTTTAAGGGTATGTTCACACGGCTTATTTTGGGACGGATTTCAGTTTGTAATTCGATCCCATACTGCGCAAATTACGACTGAAATCTGTCCCAGTCATTACGGTAATCCACAGTTCTCGTAGAAAGTGAAAGTGACATGTCAATTATTCATGGCGGGATACGCGCCGTGGATAATGAATGTCTATGGGGCTCACGCTGCACAGCACACGGCGTAATTGCGAGCGAAATCCGTCTCCGTGGATAAGCCGTGTGAACATAGCCTAATAGTACATTTACCTGCAGTGTCCACTAGGATCCCTACAGAAGAGGGAACTTGTTGAGTTTTTTTTTCCATATTGAGGATTTAGAATCCATGCGTCAAAAATCTGCATTGTTTCAACAACAACGTGGTTTTTACATTAGCGTCAAGAAGAGTTTTCTTTCAGTTTTCAACAAAGACTTCAGAGTGGAATCCGTCTAGAAATCCTCTTTGAGAAACACTGTGTGAACAAGTTTTTTAGATGGTCGAATTTCCTGTCAGAAAATCAGAGCTGTGGAGATTACAGCTTGGATTCTCAAATCCGAAAACCGTCCAACTAAAAACCAGTGAGGTGTGGACATACCGTATGCAATCCTAGGAGACTGACTTTGAACCTCCCATAGGAATGCATAGAGAGTTTCACTTCCAAGTCACACAACTATGCTGTGTGTTTCAGCAGCTCAGAGGGCAGGCTACATGAGTGGCAGCAGAGAGTGATCCTGTATTCAGCTGCAGGTAAGAAAAACTACTGGCACTACTGTGCACCTGGAAGCAATTTCTAATGAACTAAAGGGGGGAAAAAAACAGAGTGGTCCTTTAACATAAATTCTAGGAAAATAAATGTTCTTCTAGGGAAAAATATCTCCATATTCACCGTAGGCTTTATGCTACTGTGCATGAGCCCTAAACAGGACAAGTCCATTTTATATTTGATGAGAAAACATTTACTATATTAAATATTGTACTACAAATATTCTGCTCTAAATATATTATACTCTTTATATCACAGGGTCAAACAGGTGGTCCTTTCATTTCTAGCTCCAAAAAGTCTATTATTTTTGTTTAGGCCAGGTTTGGAGCTGTATATCACCTGGTAACATAACTAAAGTTCTTGAAAGCTTTAGGGTATGTTCACACTGCGGATTTTGATGCTGATTCTAAAGGGCGAATTCGCATCCAGAATCAACATCCAATCTGACTGTAAAGTGATTTACACCATATCTTATGTAAGATCAGCATAGTCGTTCAGACGACACGGAATGTCCACACCTACAAGTAATTGACATGTCAATTCTTTGAGGCATGCCAATAATAATGAAGATTAGGAGGCAGATATCTGTCCAGGTCGTTGCCTCACAGAAATTCCTCGCTTGCAAGCGCAGAATTGTCAACGAGGAAACAATGCTGAAAAAGATGTTGTGTGGACTTACCGTTATACTGTTCATTGTGGAGTTAGTAAGATATTTAAATAGATCAAGTGCTCCTCCTAGTGGATAAAATAAAAATGTGCAAATATTAGACTAGTTCGCAACTTGTTTGCATAGATTTTTTTAACAGTAGTAGGGTATGTTCACACGGCTTATTTGGGAAACGTTTTTTTTGGGAAAACGAGTTTTGCCTGAAACACATTTCTTCAGAAGAGGTTTTAGGCTAGGTTCACACGGTGTAATTGTGGGACTTATTTCGCCTCGCAATTATGCCGTGTGGACGGGGCGGGGGGCCAGCAGCCCGCCGGCCCCATAGACATTCATTATTCACGCTGTGTATACGCCGTGAATAATTGACATGTCACTTCTCTCCCCGCTCTGCGTATTGTGCGACCAGGGAGAGGAGACGGAATCCATAGTTCTCTATGAGAACTGTGAATTACCGTAATGACTGGGACGTATCTCGGCCCGTATTTAGCACAGTACGGCGCGAAATACGGGACGAAATATGTCCCAATTTTAGCCGTGTGAACATAGCCTTAGAGGCGTTTCTCGGCGAGGTTTTGGATCAGGTTTAGGATGAGGTTTTCAACGAGGTTTTCACCCATACAAATTGCCAAGACAAAAAACGCACTGAAAACGCACCAATAACCGCGCCAAAAAACACGCCTAAAACACGCTTCAAGAATTGACATGACACTTCTTTTTCTGCGTTTCTAAAGAGTCGTGTAAAAACCTCATTGTGTGTGAACTACAACGAGGTTTTACATAGGAATCAATGAAATGAACTGGGTGCGTTTTGGACGACGAAACGCTTCGAAAACCTCGTCCAAAACCATGTCAAAATAAGCCGTGTGAACATGGAACTATATGTTTTATTTGTTTGTTTAATAAAATTTAGTTTTTATACGTTTGGGTATATTTTGCTTATTAGGAGGTACAGGTTCAAAGGCAGGCAACAAAAATAATAAAAGGACTGAGTGGACTGCAATACCCAGAAAGATTAGCAGGGTTAGGGTTTTTTTGTGAGAAGAGACGGCTTCGGGGTGACACAATAAATATGTATAAATACAACCTCAATTCAAAAAAAGTTGGGACACTAAACAAATTGTGAGAAAAAAACTGAATGCAATGATGTGGAGGTGCCAACATCTAATATTTTTTTTAGAAAAAAACAAAAATTACAAGATAAAAATTTTTAATCGAGAAAATGTAACATTTGAAAGGAAAAATATGTTGTTTCCCAAAATTTCACAGTGTCTAAAAATGCCAAAAAAGTTGGGACAAGTAGCAATAAGTGGCTGAAAATGACATTGAGCATATAGCGAACAGCTGAAGACCAATCAACACTAATTAGGTGAATTGACAACATGATTGGGTATAAAAAGAGCTACTCAGAGTGTCAGGGTGCGTTTTTGGTGCGTTTTTTTGGATGCGTTTTTGTGCAACATAGTATAGCATTAATTGTTGTGCCTTCCTGCACAAAAAAACATCCAAAAAACGCATCAAAAACGGACCAAAAAGGCACCGTGTGAAAGCACCCTCAGTGTCTCTCTGAAGCCAAGATGGTAAGAGGATCACCAATTCCACCATTGTTGCGCAGAAAGTTTAGTCCCAGAAATTTCCCAAAGGAGGTTTTACCCAGCGTAAAATAGCAAAGACTTTTAAAGTTATCATCATCATAACCATAAAATAACATCATCAAAAGATTCAGAGAATCTAGAACAATCGCTGTTCTTAAGGCTCTAATGGATGATCGTGATCTCCGTGCCCTTAAACGTCCCTGCACCTCAAACAGGAAGGCCACTGTCAGGGAAATAACAGAATGGGCTCAGGAATCCTTCCAGAAAGCATTGTCATTGACCACAATCCCACCGGCCCATCCGCCGTTGCCAGCTGAAACTCTACAGTGGCAAAGAGGAAGCCATTTCTAAGCAAGCTCCCAAAGCTCACGGCATGGCCAGGGGCCCATTAAAATGGAGTGTGGAAAAAATGGAAACTGTTCTGTGGTCAGATGATTCAGATTTGAAGTTCTTTAGGGAACAGTGGGACGCCATTTATCCGGACCAAGAGGACAAGGACAAACCAAGTTGTTATCAACGCTTTCCGTCCCTGCATCACTGATGGTACGGATTTGCATGAGTGCTTGTGGCAGGGGCAGTTTGCATGTCTGGAAAGGCACCATTAATGCAGAGAGCTATGTTCGGGTTTCTAGAACAACATCTGCTCCCATCTAGACGTCATCTCTTTCAGGGAGACCCTGCATTTTTCAACAAGATAATGCCAGACCACATTCTGCAGCAATCACAACATCAGGGCACGTAGGAGAAGGATCCGGGGACGAAATGGCCGCCTGCAGTGCAGATCTTTCACCTATAGAGAACATTTTGGGCATCTTAAAGAGGAAGGTGCGACAAAGAAGGGCCCAAGACGATTGAACAGTTAGAGGCCTGTATTAGACATGAAAGGAGAACATTCCTATTTTTAAACTTGAGAAACTGTCTCCTCTGTCCCCCGGCGTCTGTTGACTGTTGTAAGAAGAAGGGGGGATGCCACACAGTGGTAAAAACGGCATGGTCCCAACTTTTTAGGGATTTGTTGACACCATGAAATGTTGAAATGACATATTTTTCACTTAAAGTGATACATTCTCTCAGTTTAAACTTTTGAATATAACTCTATTCTGAATATATTATTAGATGTTGGCACCTCCACATCATTGCATTCAGTTTTTATTCACAATTTGTTTAGTGTCCCAACTTTTTTGGAATTGAGGTTGTATAGTAAAGGTCAATATAGAGATCTTTCCCGAGATTTATTTATACCTATTACTGTATCCAGAACAAAGGAGCGTACTCTACAGCAAGAGGAAAGAAAGTGTCTACATAAACATAGAAAGGGATTCTTTACTGTTAGAGCAGTGAGACTGTGGAACTCTCTGCTGGAGGAACTTGTCATGGTGAATTCAATAACAGAGTTCAAGAAGGGCTTGGATGCATTTCTAGAGTGTAATAATATAAAGAGTTATAGTGACTAGGATTCTGGAGAAGGGTCGTTGATCCAGAGATTTATTCTGATTGCCAGATTGTCCCTAAAATGAGGACAATTGGCTTCTACCTCACGGGGGTTTTTGCCTTCCTCTGGATCAAACACTCTAGGGCAATAGGCTGAACTGGATGGACGTCTGTCTTTTTTTCACCCTTACAAAGGAGTGACATAAAGCCAAAAGTGACGTGGGACCCGGTGCAATGCTGAAATGTACGTTAACTCCTTAAAGCCACTACCCTACTTCAAAACTTAATTTAGGGTAAGCGTTGATTTTTTTAGTGATTTTCGACAAAATTAAATTTGTGCCTACCCGAATTGAATCACAAAGATTTGGTTAAAGGGGATTACAAGTCATTTACAAAACCTCCCTACCACCTCTCACTGTGCTTAAATAGAAAATAAACCCATACTTACCTCTCCCATCAACTCCATTCCAGCTATGCCAGAGATCCAGTGCTCCCCCCAGTCTCTAACTAATGATGTCATGTCCATGGATTACATAATGCTACAGCCAATCACTGACCTCTGTGGTCACCGCTGAGGCCAGAGATTGTCTGCAGTATCATGTAATCCATGAACATGACATCATTAGTGAGCGACTGGGGGGAGCACTGGATCTCTGGCATAGCTGGAATGGAGTTGATGGGAGAGGTAAGTATGGGTTCATTTTCTATTGTAGCATAGTGGAAGATATTAGGAAGGTTTTTAAAACTCTTGGAAAACCAATTTAAAATTTGACATAAATCCAAAGCACAACCTTTTTAAAAGTGTACAACTGCTCTGGTAGGAATAGGTATAGGACTGTTTTTTCATCGAAAAACGGCTGTAATTTTTTAAAACTGGAATAAAGCCAAGCAAGAATGTTGTGTTTCACATGTAGTAAACTATATTTACTATTTTGCCATAGGCAAACTTAAACTCTATCAGTTCTCTATCTATTAAACACTAAAACGTAACTTTTAATTATATCTAACTTTAACCTCTAAACACACTTTTTAAAAACCTGACTCTATCCTCATCATTTAACCCTTTTGCTTCTGAAAAGGAATAAACTCCCTTTCTATCATTTAAGTCTGTGGAACCCCACCTATTTAACAGGGAGCCTTATAATCTATACAAAGTACTAGCTCCAGTAAGGGATCACAAGCCAACTACTTGGGCAGTCGTCCCTAATCTCATAGACACAGAACAAATAAGGCCCCCTTGTGACACCCCTGCAGCAGGTGACACTTGTAGACAGTACAATATGAGTGAATATAGTTCTACAACTTCCCTTCACTTATGTGCATTTACTACATGTGACATAATCTCCAAAAAATTGGGAATCTCGCAAGAGAACAGAGAGTGACTTTTGATCACTATATTTACTATTTTGCCATAGGCAAACTTCAACTCTATCAGTTCTCTATTAGCCATCAGAGAAATCCAAAATTTGGTGACTCCTGAATGGGGTGTTTCCCTTTAACATGATATAAAGAAGTGAGCTCCAGACCACTTTGTGATCGGACCCTAAGCCTTGATAAAGCCGGGTTAGCTTGGCGAAACATGCCCGGCGAGGTCAGATATGACGTTTTAAATTGTGATCCCTCTCACCTCTGTCTACAAGTGTCACCTGCTGCAGACGGTGTCACAAGGGGGCCTTATTTTGTTCTGTGTCTATGAGATTAGGGACGAACTGCCCAAGTAGTTGGCCTGGGATCCCTTACTGAAGCTAGTACTTTGCTAAGAAATAAGGCTCTCCTGTTAATAGTGGGGTTCCACCAGACTTGATGATAGAAAGGGAGTTTTTCCCTCTTTCAGAAGCAAAAGGTTTAAATGATGAGGATAGAGATCGGGTTTTTTTAAATAGTGTGTATAGAGGTTAAGAGTTAGATATAATAAAAGTTACGTTTGAGTGTTTAATAGAAAGAGAACTGATAGAGTTTAAGTTTGCCTATGGCAAAATAGTAAATATAGTGATCAAAAGTCACTCTTTGTTCTCTTGTGAGATTCCCAATTTTTTGGAGATTATGTCACATGTAGTAAATGCACATAAGTGAAGGGAAGTTGTAGAACTATATTCACTCATATTGTACTGCACTTTATTGTGCACAATCTTAAACAAATACACTGATTACTGGCTACAGCAGTCTCATTAGCGCTCAATGCAGAGGTAGCGGTGCTTGCCTTCAACTCTTACAATTAAAACGTTTGGGAGTTACGGAAAGAGACAGATAATAGATGTCAACTCATGTCTGCGTCGTGGTGTATGGACTCAGAGAACATGGGTCACTGGGAGGTGTGATCAAAAAGAAGAAAGAAATCTGTAATGTTGACACTTGCAAAAAAGAAATCTACATGAGGGACAATAAGTAACTTTTAACATTTTTATTGGTACTACCAGTTCCTACTATTATCCTAACTACATAAGTTTGATTTTTTTCTTCTTTTACATGCAGTCCCCCTAAGGTACTTGATTACTAGTGGACACAATGCAGAAGGGTGTACCAAAATCACAGTTCTATTACTTCCTGACTGAGGCAGGAAGTAATAGAAGTGCTTACATGGTGGCTATGGAGGTCCCTACTAGGCTTCCAGTTGCCATGGTCACCTAGTGGCACCCCATGATCTCGTTGCAGGGCAATCAGAGGGAAGAACAGTGCACGGCACCATTCCTCATTAATTTAGACGCCATCGCTGCTATCGCTGCGGCGTCTAAATGGTTACACAGCAGAGATTGGAGCAAGATCCATTCCCTGCTGCTAGCAGCAGGTGGCAGCTGTAATAATAAGCTGGCACCCACCGCACATCTAGTGGGCTTAGCGAGTGCGCCTACTCCATACTTCCTTACCGCTACATCAGATGTAGATAAGAGGTTAGTGTAGATAAGATCTCACTATGCTGTTTCACAGACCCTGCTCTTCACAGCCAGCTTTAGACTCCCACTTCCTGGCAAGGCTGTGGGTGGTTCTACAGTAGTGACTGGCATATCAGCTCTGCTATTCTTAGCTGATCCTGTTATAGTGGTATGAATGCTGTTGGTTTGTAAACTGTACTACACAAGACTACAGAGCCTACAGGGTTACAGCTGGTCAGCAACCTACGCCCTAGCGAACTATGGATGACGCCTCCACGCCCCGCGTGTACACTACGGTCGTATTGTATGCGAGGTGGGAAAGGTGACATGTCAATTACTTGCGGCGAATACGCGGCGTGAGTAATGCATGTCTATGGGGCCGGCGGGCTACCGCTCCCCCCCCCCTCCTCCACCATGGGAGTACGCGCATTAGCGCGATCTCCCAAAAGGCACGATGTACTGTGGCGCATACTGTACGTGCCGCAGTACATCGTGTGAACATAGCTGTAGAGAGCCAGCTGTCGGCGATAGCAGGTTCTCCACTGAGAAGACAGGGATGGTTTGTTATCATCTCTACCTCCCCAAGGACTGTATATACAGACTAGTAGGATGTCTTTTAGCATCACGTGACTGCCGGGGCTCGTTAGTTACAGATGCTGCTGGGTCTTAACAGACCCATAACAGCTCTGTAGCAAGTACAGGGGGTTGCTTCCCCCGTATTTCCCCTGTAATATTCCAGCCCCAGTTACAGGAAAATGTAGAAAAAAAATAAATGTTAAAATGCCCTCTCCAGAGGTCTTATTCTGACATTATGGGGGTACAATATGTAAAATAAAGTAATATAACACACACAATAAAATATTTAAAAAAAAACATTAACAGCTCAAACGGCCACTTTTGGCCCCGCTCCAGGTGACCCTAAAACTTTATATCTCCTAAATATAAAGATCTTTGAGGGAGAAATGACACAATTGCACAATATATTTTAACTCCACTTTTGCTGTTAAAAAATCCAAATTTAAAAATGTGAAGAGAGTTTTTAATTTTTACAGAAAGAAGCCTATTATATTTTTATGCCCAAACCAAGGCAGTGTTCTCTTTGTATACTGTTTAATTAACTGAATGAGTAAGAACTGTGATTTAATTTTGTGTAATATGATGCTTGGAGAAATCGTCAGGAGAAATTTGGGCCTGTAGATATTTAATTGCGGAGTGAAATAATAGAGTTATAGTGGATCAAGTGAGAAAAATGTTCAGTGCTGAATAATGTCCTTTAAAGTTTCTAACATGATTGCAGTGTTCAAATTTCTTAATGATAGATGGAAAATAACAGTAGGTCGGCATACAGCGCTAGTTTATGCTGGATTCAGTCAAATGTATGGACAAGTTTTCAAACCAAGCTGTAGAAATAACTTTGTTGAAGGTTTTTACTGCCTCTATAGTAATCAGAGGCCAAATATCATTTTTTTAGGGTATTTATGCAGTTTTTTGAACCAAAACCATATGTGGATTTAAAAGGAATAGGAAATACACAATCAAGTCACATTACTATGAGCACCAGCTAACATCCAGAGTAAGTGCCGTATGCAGCATGGACAGCAGCAAGACCGGCTGGGAGAGTCTCAATAAGGTTCTGGTAGGTTGTCACAGGTATCTGAAGCCATACTGACTGCAGTCCATCACACAGCTCCCCACAGAGTGCGTGGGGAGGCTCCATAGAGTGATCAAGATGGTCCAACAGATGCTCAATTGGGGTCAAGGCTGGTTTATCAGGAAGCCATGGTAGTACTTGGAAGTCATGGTCATGCTCATGTAACCACTGTTGGACATTTCAATTCATATGCAGTCTTGATATAAGAACCCATCTGCCCAGTGGAACACAATAAGCAGGTATGGATGTATGCGATCTGCAAGCAAAAATACCTACCCAAATAGGTTGAGTGCCTTCCACACGGATAAATGTGCCAGGACAATGTTACAGGACCTTCCTCAGACCACAGCAATGGTTGCAGAATTGGTATTTTATGTTTCTCACCCGATTGTATAAGAAAGGACTTGATTTACTTAGTTTGGCTAAAAAAAAATACCCTAAATACTGCAGTGACATTTAAAAATATTTGGTGAAATCACCCTCACAGTCATCTTAGCACCAGACCTTCATTGAAGACCTTGTCTGCTAACCAAATAAGCAGAACTTAAATGCCCTCGGCTACTTGGGACTAACTAGTGCTAATTGGCCAATTGTAGGGCTGACTCTAGTACTGAGCAATAGGAGATTACAGAAAAATGTCTGTTTAGTGTTAAATAACCGTGTGGAAAAAAAAAAAGAGTGAGGTTGTACTACTAAGAGATTCTGATGACAACAGATCATCAAAATCTCCAGCAGCACCTTGCTTAGTGACAAAAACCTGGTTTGACTGATCTCTTCCTGTGATATCACCCCGGCTTTACTTTAAAGCACCAATGAATGTCTGTTATATTTAGCACATTTGTATACTTATGCCACCTGCACCTGAGAAACATCTCCAGAAACAACGTTTTTGTAAAGGAATGTGCCCAGAAAGCGGGTGTTGGGGGTTGTTTCATAGTATATCCCGGGGTATCTTTAAAGTAGATGGGGAAAAAATTTTCCCAGTTCGCCTTTGGGGGTTTGGCCTACAAGCAAAATGGTAATAAAATTTTAAATGTAACTTTCAGAACTTCTTTAAAAAGGGTGTTTGTCCCACCCAAAAATTTAATGGGAAAATATATGTTTATGCCATAAAGGGGCGGAGAGTGGGTCCTAAAGGTATGAAACAAAAAAGATTGGTAGGAACAGCACGGGTTATCCACACAAGCCCCAAAATTTGTTGCAAAATTGATGAACAGATGCCCCTCTGGTGTTTTTCATTCTTCACTCACCAAAAAATAAAAGGGAAAATCAAAGCCGGGGCACATTTTAAATTTAAAATAGCATTTTTTAATTCTTGTGACAACAAACAAAAAGTCCCACGTTTCAGCCCCAAAATGGGTGGGCCCTTTCATGCTGCTTGAGGGGAGGCCACACTTTTTGGGCGGGAAAGGTTTTGCACTTTTTTGTATTTTGCCCAAAATTAAATTTAAAAGATGTTTTTTAAATTGAAGTGCGACGTCCAGGGTTTTTCTATTTTTGGGGGTTTTAGATTTGGGGACCTGCCCCTTTCTTGGGGGATGGACCCCAGAAACCTCCCCAATTTCAGAAAAGAGAGAAGGGGCCCCCCAACTTGCTTGGTTATCTTTTCCTTTCCCATTTTAGTGCAACCCCTCAAATTTTACACAACTTTAAAAGTTAGGGGTTTTTGGTTTTTTGGTTGAAATTTCATTGGAACATAACTTTTTCTTGAACATTTTTTTAAATAAAACTAAAGGGAAGACCATCTTTTAAAACTTTAGAAGGCACATGCCAATTTGTTCTTTTTCAGTATTTTTTTGCACAACTTGCTGTTCTCTAAGGGGAGAGTTCGGCTGTTTGGGGATGATAAGGGGTTAATAAGAAAAATGTGGTTTTTTAGCGAGTATTCTGAGCTTTCGAGGTTTTCTGTTTTTGTTTTAAGTGTTTTTTTGCTTGGGGTGTGGGACTTAATTTTGGGGGGGTATTTTAGATTTGGGGGGCTTTTAGAAAGGGCAGTATTTTTACAAAATTTTTCATTTTTCGTTTCTGTATTTTTTTTTTTTTTTTGGGGGAAAATTTCCCCATGATTTCCAGGGGTTTGACAATGCTGCCCAAATGCACAACCTGGGAAATTTGGTATGCCCACCCTTTGGAAAACAGTTCGAGGGAGCATACGCTGTGTATGATGTGTGCCACTGCAAAATAAAAAGACTGGATCCGGGATCAAAATTTTTGGGGCAAGTGGCGACACTAGACCTTTTTGGCCAAGGGGGGAAGCGGTTACTGCTCACTGGGCAATCACCGGGGTTTGTAGATCCCCCTTTGGAGGAGGGTGGTAGCAGGGGAGGGCAGGAAAAAGAGGCGCTAGCTGGGAAAAACAGAAAGAAAAGGTTTGAGGGAAGAGTGTCAGGGGGGCTAGTCCGTTTCTGGAAAACCCCCCCAAAAAAAATTTGCAAGATTGGGGGGTAGGGGGATGTCAGCTCAGAAATAGCATTGCTCCCGACAAGCCCACTCCCCCCATGTCTGCTTGGGGGAAGATGGGGAAAAAGGAGTGGGAGGTCCCGGCCCAGACAGGGGAAATAGTTGGGGAAATCCATTATAAGGGGGACAGGGGCAGGGCAATCTGCCACAAAGACCGGGGAACGTTTGAAAGAAAGTTTTTCCCCGGGGCCCGGGGTTTGACATTTTCGCGGATCGGGAAAATTTACGATTTTCGGGGGGGGCTGGTGAGAACCCGCTGTTTGGTCCACATTTTGGGACCAATACAAAGTTAGAGGGAGGGGGGAGGTCCTTTTTAAAAATGATTTTTAAAAGGGCTTAGGCAAAAAAAGTAAGGGAAGGACCCCCTGGGGGATATTTTCAGAAAAAATTACCTTTTTCCACGGGGCCCCCCAGAGAGGCCGAGGGAGATTTAAAAGGCGAAAATTTTAAGTGGCTTTTTAAAAAATTGGTGTTGGAAGAAAATTTATTTGGGTTTTTTGGAGAACTAGGTGACTTTGTCTTTGGGTACGGGGCCCAAAGCAAAGGGCGGGCTTTCACCAAAAAGGGGGGGGTGCAAACTGTTTTGGGGGACAAAATGGGTAGGAAGCTGGAGGAATATTTTTAAAAGGGAATGGGGGGGGAGGGTAACTTTCAATATAGCATTTCAAGTTGGTTGGGGAAAATAGAGGGGGGCTGGGGGGAAATTTGTAATAAATCAGGGGGTGGGGGGTGGGGGGGAAGGGGGACAAAAGGGTTTTTTAAAAAATAGGGGGGGAAATAATAAAAACTGGAAAATTTTTAAATTGCAAGCTGGGGCCAATGCCAGGGGGTTCCCGACCAAAATAATTAAAGAACTAGAATTTTTAATTGCAGAAAAAAAAAAATATGGCCCAAAATGGGGAAAACGGTTACATGGGGGGACGGGGGAGCTAAAGGAAATGGGTGGTTAACTTGGCAAGGGTTTTCAGTCTTTTTAGAAGTGCCGAAACCCCGGGAAAGGGGGGAAAAGGGGCTGTCTTTTATGTAAAATTTCCGTCTGAAAACCAACACTGCGGGAAAAATATAGGTACAGGTAGTTTAAACAGGTGGGAAACACTATTTTGGAAATAAACATGGGGGAAAGGGAACCCGTAATATAATTTTTAAAAGGGGTCTGCTATAGGCCCCAAATATAAAAGGAAACCCCTAGAAGAAATGTTCCCCCAGGCAAATAGATGAAAGGGAAATCAAATGAGGTTGTTTTTCTGGGCGACTTTAAATACCCAGCATAAAAATGGGGGAAACTAAAAACCTTTTTGCCTTTTACAAAGGGAAACAGGGGTTTTTCTCTTTTAACTAAAGATAATTACCTTTTCCCCAAAAAGGGTGCAGGGGAAACCCCAAAAGGGAAAAGGCCCCCTTTAAAACTTAATAAATTTACCCAATTGGACCTGCAGAGTAACAAAAAGGGTTTAGGGTTTAGGGGGGACCCAGGGGGGAAAGTGCCCATTAAAAAAAAAATAAAATTCCATTTTCCTTCAATTTGAAACTCTTTGTCATGGAGCCACAAAAACATGAATTTGGGGGAAGGCTAATTTTTCCCCTGTTAGAGAGGCAAATAAAATGTATTACTGGGACCCAAGGGGGTTTTTAAAAAAAGGAAAAAAAACAGAACAAAAAAAAATGGGAGATCTTTAAATACATCTTAAGGGCCCACTGTTTTAGAGGGGACATTTCCATATGGGAAAAAAAATAATTAGAAACAGGAAAAAACCCAATGTGGATCAACAGAGATGTTTAAAAGGGGGCAATAAAAAACAAAAAAAGAAAAGCGTTTCCCCCTACTTTTAAACAGGGGGGGGCAGTGGGAAAAGGCACTAAGCCCATAGGGGAAGAAAATAAAAGTGTGTAAAAATTGGGTAAAGGCAACAAAGGCTTGGGAGGGCAGAAAAAAGTATTTCCATGAAAGTCAAACAAAACCCCCAAAATAAATTTTTTTTTAAATATATAAATAGTTTAAAAAAAAATTTAAAAAAGAAAATGTTGGCCCTTTTAAAAAAAAACTGAGGGCAGACAGTAGAGGGCGATGGGGGGGAAAAAAACAAAACCAATTTTAAACCAAAATTTTTTCCCAAATGTTTTTCCCAGGAGGATGAGCTTCCGTTGAAAAAGAGAGATGAGGGGAAACTCCAAATTAAAAAGGGGTTTCGGTCTAAGCCAGGAAAAAAAGTGCAGCTCCACCTTGGGGAAAATTAAAAAAGAAAAAAATCCCCAGGCCGGGTGGCATTTAAAACCCACGGGGTTTCCCAAGGGAGGTTAAGGGGAATGTGTAAGATAGGCCCCCTTTTTTTAAAATTTATGTAATAACGGGGGGGATGTACCCCAAAAAGGGTTGGGGCATAGCAAAATTGTTGGTAAAACCCAAAATTTAAAAAGGGGGGCCCAAAAAATGATTTCCCGGAAACTAAGGCCAAATAAACTTAAACCCTCTGTTGTAGGGGAAAAAAAGTTTTTAAAGGGTTTTTTCAGAGATGCATCCTGGAGTTTTTCACTTACAATTTAAAAGTTTTTAAAGCCGTTTTCCCGCATGGGTTTTTGAAGGATCGGTCCTGGGCAAAACTAATTTTATCAGTTTTTAAAAGAGGGAAATCCCGTGCTAAAACGGGGTCGGGGGGAGGCACCTGGGTGTCATATTTAAACTAATTTTTCCCAAACATTTGTTTCCGGGGTTTTCCACAAAAAGGTTGGGAAATAAAATGGGGAATGCTTGGACTGGGGGGGAAAAATGTGTGCCCAAATGGATAAGTTAAAAGGCTCACTGATAGGAAAACCCAAAAGGGGGGTAATTAACCGGGGGACTACCAGACTGGATTTCTGTTTCTTGGGGGTACCACAAAAGGGTCAGTTAATTTTTGGGCCCCACCTCTAAACATTTTCATTAATGGGTTTTTACACAGGGAAAAACACAGAAGGGGTTTTCGTTTTTTTGCAGACGATACTAAACTCTGTAACATAATCAACAAAAAAGAGGATAAAGTGTTATTTAAAAAAAGGGAAACTGGTAAATTGGGGCCTTTGGGGAAAGGGGAAAAGGCCCGATGAGGTTTTTAAAACAAAAAAAATGCAAGGTTATGCCCCTGGGGAGGGGGAAAAAACCATTTTCATGATTACATGTTAAAATGGAAAAAAACTGGGGAAAAGTGACATGGAGAAGGAATTGGGGAAAACCTTTTGTGGGGCAGTAAAAATTAAAGACAGCCAATGGGCAGGGAGCAAAATTTCCAAGGGGAATAGGACATGGGGTTTTTATTAAAAAAGGGGCATAAAATTTACATGATGGGGGAAAATTTTTTCCCATTAAACAAGTCCTGGTTGGGCCCACATGGATATATTGTGTACAGTTTTGGGCACCAGTGCACAGGAAAGACATTGTAGAGCTTGAACAGGTACAAAGGCGGACAACAAAAATAATGAAAGGACTGGGTGGACTACAGTACCCAGAAAGATTAGCAAGAGTAGGGTTATTTAGTTTAAAGAAAAGACGGCTTCGGGGGGACATAATAAATATGTTTAAATACATCAAAGGTCAATATAGAGATCTCTCCCAAGATTTATTTATACCAGGGCTGTATCTAGAACAAGGGGGCATCCTTACGTCTTGAGGAACAAAAGTTTCTACATAAACATAGAAAGGGATTCTTTACTGTTAGAGCAGTGAGACTGTGGAACTCTCTGCCAGAGGGACTGGTCATGGTGAATTCAATAACGGCGTTCAAAAATGGTTTAGATGCATTTCTGGAGCGTAATAATATAACAAGTTATCGTGTCTAGGATTCAGGAGAGGGGTCATTGATCCAGGGATTTTTCTGATTGCCAGATTGGAGTCAGGAAGGAATTTTTCCCTAAAATGAGGACAATTGGCTTCTACCTCATTGGGGGTTTTTTGCCTTCCTCTGGATCAACACCTTAGCACAGCAGGCTGAACTGGATGGATATCTTGTCTTTTTTCGGCCTTACAAACTATGAAACTACATGGATTCGTCTTACCTCATTCCTGTTTTCTTGGTTTCACTTTGAATTCAGGGGCGTGTGTACTGGCTTACACTAGGCTGCAGTAGAAGCCAGGTCTGTTACTATAGCAACCAGTGCTGGCAGCCTATCAGGAGAGCTCAAACAGGTCTGTAGCTATAGTGACCTCAGGAGCTGATGCAGCCCATACAAGGGATATCTCAGAATAGATAGGATACTGTTAAGCGGCATATATTGCAAAGTGTCTTGTATTTGCAAGATCTTTAACATAAAAAGCAATCCTTGTAGTGAGACAACCCCTTTAATGGCAAAATTCACAACAGGTGTTTGATCCCTGAATCGCCTAGTAAACTCAGGGGATCAATTTGATTTGGGATTTAAACAGTTCTCCTAATCATGCTGTTCACATTTTGACATCATGAAACCAAGACAACACCTTACAATTGATCAACAGTATCTCGGCACTGCGAGGCTTCAAGCAGGATACTCTCAGATGGAAGTGGTCAGTCTCATTTTAAAAAAATGTCAAGAAATTTTATGTTCATTCTAAAATTTCAACCAAAAGCCAAATATCCCTAAATTTTTGTGAGTCGTGTATTCCACTCCTTTTGAAATCAATGGAGAATAATTGTGTAAGCACGTTCACTTCTTTCTTCCAAGTTTCTGTAGCCTGTTCTTGAGACAGATGGGACCTCCAGTTATCAGACACTTTTGGCATATTCTATTGATATGCCATGCATCTCAGAGAAAAAATCTATAAACTTATGTCTGCAGTGCAAAAGACCCCAGAGATATAGCAGTGAATATGGACGAAGTACAATCAAAAGTCACAAAAGCAAAACACTTCTGATTCACTTTGCTTTAATGTTACATTAAAAATCAATATTTAAGGATTCAAGTAAAACATTATCTGAAGGTGCAAATACAAAAGTTATGTTCAGAGCATGTTCTATCACGTTGTTGTTCTCCTTACAATGAGAGAATAATGTACACTTGTGTTGTGGGGAAGGGCGAGGGGTCTGAAAAATCGGTGTTTTCAGGATAAATATAAATGGATGGAAGGTAAAGTGCAAGAGGTCCACAGTGTTGTTCTTCCGCAGGATAGGGGAGGCCAATCACATCAATGTAAGAGAACAGCCATGTTGGGATGACAAGTGCCGAGATGCCGTAAGTCTTCGAATCGGTTGAGGCCAATCATACACACAGCTTCAAGGGTTATATTTTTTTTTAGTAAAACTGTACGTCATTAGCTGCTTAGAAACCTCAAGTGCTGAATAGTCTATCAGCTTCAAAACTGTCCAGGTTCAGCTCCATGCAGATTGCAGATGACTTCCTTAAGTGCTTGCAAAATATTGCTTCAGACATGTATACTTGATGCACAAGCACTCTGGTAGACCAGGCCAGAGTATTATAAAGACTTGAGATTGTGACAGCAGGTTATTAACAGTCAACTGGACATGCTTCACGAGAAGCACAGAACGCATCATACTGTCCATCGTCCAGCACGGGAAGGGACTAGAACAGAGATCTGTTTTCCTGCAGAGTTTTGCATTTCTAGAATGGAGTGGGTTTCTTTTTTACGGTTTATGCTTTCTTACTTTTAACACTATGGTAAAAAGGGAGGGGGGAAAAGAGCCAAATAAATTTCCATCAGCTGTAGAGAAACGGAGGCAGCTTCCTAGACTGTATTCACAATAATTTGAGTACAGATGCATACTGAAGAGGCTTGTTCTTAATTTCTTTCGGATCAATTGCCGCAGCACCCGCTTCTTGGCTGCTGGTCTGATCCCTGAAGATTTACGCCTCTGTTGCGTGCCGCATGAGTTGGATTTTGGGCATCTGATTTGGGCATTTTCTTTGCTAAATAGAAACAAAACAAAGAAGACATAGTCTGGTTATTTAAGAAAGAATTAAAATACATTTCTCAGTATTAGTTTCCTCTTTTTTATGTAAATGGTAACAACTGACTGCACACAAACCCTGATCAGCCCTTGCATGGAAACGACCTACTTAATATTGTGTAGTTCTCTCTGATGCTGGCAAAACAGACCTCACAAGATCTTAAAGAGGACCTGTCACATAGGTTATGCCTCCCTTGCTGAGGACAGCACAAGCTAGTGTCAGACCTGCTGTTTCCAGCTCTGTGTCCCTTATTCTGTAAGATGCTGTAGTTTTAGAGCATTTAATGCTCAAATCTTCTTCTTGAGCAGGTGTTAGCCCCGCCCACCAAAGGCTATCCCGCCCACCTGGCAGTTATTCACATGTTTCCACCTATTCAAAGTAATAGGTTTATCAGTTGAAGTGGGCGGGGCTAGTCTCAGGTGGGTGGGGAATGAAAAAACTGACTCTTTATATGACTCTCTTCTGGCTGAAAACTGCAGATTTAAGCACTAAATACTCTAAGGCTGTGTTCACACGGCTTATTCCCGACGGATTTGTGAGCGCAATCCGGCTCACAAATCCGCCGTGAATAAGGGGCGGGATGGAGGCGGGGCCAGAAGCGCGGCGGGGGCGCCGCGCTCCGGCCCCATAGACTTGCATGTCACTTTCTCCCCGCCCGGCGGATTCGCCGAGCGGGTAGGAGCGATGGGATCCACTGTTCTCTATGAGAGCAGTGGATTACCGTAATGACTCCGACGGATTGGCGCCGTACTGCAGCGCAAATCCGGCGCGCAGTACGGCGCCAATCCGCGGCAAAATAAGCCGTGTGAATGAGGCCTAAAACTACAGCATCTTCCAGAATAAGGGAGACAGCGCTGGAAACAGCAGGTCTGTCACTAGCTTGTGCTGTCCTCAGCAAGGAGGGCAAAATCTATGTGACAGGTTCTCTTTAAATGGTGTCTTATCACCAAACCCTTCCCACCGTAGACTTTGATGACATATTGATAGAATATACCATCATAGTCTGATGGGACGTGCATCTATTCCGGGAATAGGCCCCCAAAAGTGTTAGCTCAGAATGGATAGCCAGTCACACTAGTGCACTTCTCTCCATTCAGTTCTATGGGAGCTCTGAATACATGTGAGCGATGTGTTTGGCTGTACTTGAAATTCCCATATAACAGAATGGAGAGTGGTGTGCAAACCGTAGGTCTCACACTTATCACACTGTAATAGCATAACCTATCCATATTGCAGCAAAGGTGGGAACACACCTTTAAGTTTTGTAAGTTGCATGGCCTCTGTGCGTCAGATATATTTGGTAGGCCCATGGATGCTTAGCTTTATAGAGATCTGCAGAGTTTGTTGGCCAAGTCAACAGCATAAACTGTTTGTTATGTTCCTCAAATCATCCCTGAACAGTGTGGCAGGATGCTTTGAGTAATAATGACAATGTTTAGGTAGATGTCAAATGTCTAAGTAATATCAACACAAATGCCAGGGCACAATGTTTCTCAACAGAACATTGCCCAGGGCTTTACTCAGCTTGCCACCTCCTCCCTCTCGGTGCCAAATTGTCTACAACTAAGTGATGCAAACATATCCGGCCATCCACACAATACATCGGACCTGGCCACTTTCTTCTAATGCTCCATTTCTGATGCTTTGGTGTCTATTGTGGGCACTTTTGGCGGTGGACAGCATAGACAGTTTGACTGGCTGTGACTACATAGCCCCACACACAAGATGCAACACACTGTGTGGTGACACCTTTCTAGCATTCACTTTTTCCGCAATTCGTTCTACAGTAGCTCTTCTATTATATCTGAGCAGGAGGCCTAGTTCTCTCTCGGCCTAGTTCAGGCCGATCACAGTACATTCTTGGTTAATCCCTTAATGCCGCAATTTTATTTTTGTTGTTTTTTTCCTTCCTGCCTTTCAAGAGCCATAACTTTTTTATTTTTCCATCTACATAGACCTATGTTTTTTTTGTAGGACACAATGAACTTTTTAATGGTGCCATTGACAATATCATGTAATGTACTGGGAAACCCCCAAAAATTCTGTGTGGGTTGGAACATGAAAAAAAACGCAACTGTGCCATTTTTATAGAGTTTACTGTTCGGTATAAATAACAGGTTAACTGTATTATAGAGGTACGATTACGAGATACCAAATTTGTAGAGTTTTTATTATGTTTTAGTATTTTTTTATTAAAAAAAAACTTTCTGTTTTTTAAATTCATGCTGCAGCGCCATTTTCTAAGACCAAGAATTTTCTATTTTTCAATCTATGGACTTGAGTGAGGGATTGTTTTAGTGCCCTGAAGTTTGGTTTTTATTGATACTATTTTAGAATACATGCAACTTTTTGATCACTTTTTTATTCCAACAAATAAAAAAATGGAATCATGGTCCAGATAACAGAATCCAACAAACCCAGCAGCCATGCCATCAAATGTAGCCGCGGTAACCTGGAGTGGAACAGCAGACCCTGAGAAAGGAGGTCTGGCCGTAAAGGAAGTGGCCAAGGAGCATCCGTCAACAAGGCGACAAGATCTGCTTACCAGGACCTGTGGGTCCCAATCTGGGGTGACGAGAAGGGGCCAGGGTGGAAAGAGGTAGATCAGAGCAAACTGACTTCAAGGTAGAACCAGCATGTCTGCCGAAAGAGCCAGGAGATCCCTGCCCCTGGATATATAACTTTGGAGTTGATAATTGAGGCGAGATGCAAACAAATTGACGTCTGGCGTGCCCCACTTGTGGCAAAAAAGGTGAAAAATCTCTGGTGGTAGCTCACTTCCTTGGACCGACCGTTGCTCGACAGATGATCGGCCAACCAATTTTTACACTCCAGGGATGAAAAACACTGACAAGGCCGGTACTAATCGCTCCACCCAGTGAAGGATTCTTGAAGTTTCCAGAAAAGCTCCTGGTGCCACCCTGATGATTTAGATAGGCCACTGCTGTGGTGTTGTCGGACTGAATCCAAAATGGGTGACTCCGAATGAGAGGGGACCAATGTGAAAGCGCTAGGAAAATGGCTCTGAGTTCTAGAACATCGATTTGAAGACTGGATTCCCTGAGGGACCAGAAACCCCAAGTCGTCCGGGTGCCGAAGATGGCATCCCACCCCAATCCACTGGAGTCTGTGGTGATGACCAGCCATTGCGGGGACAGAAACGACTTACCCTGATCTAACGCAGGGGAGACTAGCCACCAGCCGAGGTCGGCTCAGACCTGAGTTGGAAGGCAAATCACTCTGTCCAGGGACTTAGAAGACCCATCCCAACGAGACAGTACTGCCCACTGCAGAAGGTGAGAATGAAACTGTGCAAAGGGCACGGCCACAAAGGCAGCCACCACCATGTTGTGAACCCACATGCAAGTGCGGAGAGTATATGGGGTGCATTTCCAAAGTAGAGATACACCTGACTGTAATCGCTTGATCTTCCCTGGTGAAGAAACATTCTGGCCACTCCAGTTTTGAGACTCATCCCCAGAAATTCCATTCTCCAAGATGGTATCAGACATGAGTTGTCGAAGTTGACTACCCAACCGAAACGCGCCAAGGTGTCTAGCGTGAACGTGATGCTGTCCAGGCAGGTGTATCGTGACAGAGCCTTCAAGGTTGACCAGGTAGGGAATAATGATCACATTGGGGGTGCCAGGACTGTTGCGAGGACCCTTGGTGCTGTTGCGAGACCAAATGGCAGAGCTCTGAACTAAAAATGCTGTGAACCTACTGTGAAAAGCAGGAACCACTGGTGGGCTTGGGCAATTGGAATGTGCAGATAGCATTCTTGATATCTATAGCGGAAAGAAACTCACTCTGCTTTAGAGAAGCCACTGTAGCGACTCCATGCGGAAACCAGGGACTTGCACATACCGGTTGAGCTCTTTGAGGTCCAATACTGGCTTTACTGAGCAGTCTTTCTTCGGGACCATGAAAAGGTTTGAATAAAAACCTCGAAAATGATCAGACTCAGGGACCGGCATGACTACTCTTCGAAGGAGGAGGGCGTGGATTGCCTGAAAAAATGCTGACGCCCGAGCCAGAGAAGACAGAAAAAACTGTGTTGGGGGAACTGAACTGAAGTGTAACCTGACATGACGACTTCATGAACCTCGGCGTTGTTGACCCGGACCTGGAAAATCTCCTGATACTGGAGGAGACGGCCCACACCCAAGATGGATTCCCAAGTGCGGGTGAGCCTTCAGACCAAGAACAACTTGGCGGACCAGAATGCCGACGGGTCTCAACTCCCGTAATGACCTGATATATATATATTAAAGAAGCCTCAATATCTATGCCCCCTAGCCAAAGAGTATGCTAACAAAGGTGCATTTGATGCTGCATATGTTTAAGTAGCACGTTTTTTATTATAGTTATTGTGTGTGTTTTTAATGGAAAAGGAAAGGGTTAAGAGAAATGACGATGCACCTGACGTCGGGAAAGCAAGTGTATTTTTAACCCGGACATTCAAACATGTTACCATACCGTGAACAAGGGCAAAGTTTGACGCCCGAAACGCGTTGGTTTCTTTGCTACTACTTTTTACCCTCTGCACTATTGCATTTATTATGAAATAAGATTTTAACTTTTATACTCCATGGCTGGAAAAGTTCCTACTTTCTTGCATTTTTGGGTCCTGCGACTGAGGACGGAGGAACAGCCGGAAAAGGGAAAAGAAACCTTACACAGGGACGGACCAGGGAGACCTGGAAAATCTCCTGATATGGGAGATGAACGGCCCACTACCAAGAGGTTTCCCGGTGCGGGTGAGCCTTTAGACCAAGAACAACTTGGCGGAATGACCTTTTGACATTGTGGGAAACCGCCAAGATGATACTGGTCTGGCTGAGGGACGCTTAGCTCTTATGGAACGGGGAATTTTCCCTGCAGTCGGCCTGTAGAAAAAGTTCCGAAAGGGCTGAAACTGGGCACGTTTTTTTGAATTAATAAAACCACGCCGGCTGATTTTGAGGGAGGAGAGTGCTACGATCCTCTATGGCCTCTGAAATAGCTTGTCCAAATGCTTCCCACAAAGCTTGCTGCCATAGAACGGAAGTGCTACCAGCAATTTCTTGTAGGCTGAATCAGCCGTTCAAGATTTTAACCACAGAGAGCGGTGACTGCATTGGACGACGCTCTAGCCGCTAAACAGGCTGACTCCCTAGAAGTCTCACACAAAACTTCACAACACCTGAGAAGCAAGATTCAACAACTCCTCTGTAGAGGTTCCAGCCGGGAGGTGCTAGGTTGCAAAGCAAGCAGAGACGGCATAAGCTCTATGGCCGAAGCCATAACCTGGGACATTCTGGATAGGTTGCCCACTGCTAGTGAGAGACCTGGCCTATTCCGGGGCCACCGACTCTTGGCAGGCGGGGTCAGGCCCCGCAGCAGGTGCCTGGGTAGCTACACAATGGGCACTGGGCTGGCTGCAAGAGAATTGTGGCAGCGGGCACAGGCGAAAAAAAGTCAGCATTGCACGCCGAAGAATGGTAATTAGGGTCCACCCCAAACACCTGCTCTATTCTGAGAGGGACCTGGAACCAATTGGGCAGTCCCTGGGGCAGAAAGGACGAGGCTTAGTTGCGGTCTAGGCCTCCAGAAGCTAAATTTGAATTTGTCCCGGAGCGCTAAAACACAGGTAAGAGGAACCATCCTACCCCCAGCAGACAGTGCAATGCCCGGACGTGCGGTACCGTAATGGCTGCCCAAAACCAGCGCAGCAGGCCAAGTCTGCCCTGCTGGCTAGGGCCAAGCGGGAAAGCGTGCTTCTGATCCTCGCAAGACCCTCTAAGGCTGATAAAACTGCCACTGGGGACTGCAGGAAAACGGAATTTGCTGAGGCCTTCCAACTCCATAAAAGAAATGGAAGTCTTTGGGCGTTGTGGTATCACCTTTTTGGTACCATGCACCCAAAGGTGAGGCTACCAGAATCCGAAAAAGAGGGCGCGGAGGCAGCAGGTGGGGATAGGTGAGCAGCGAAAAGACACCCCCAGGTGAGAGCTGCCTCCTGAGGAAATTAGGCTGAAAACTGATTAGCCTGGCATCAGCAGGAGGGATATAGTCCATCACAGCGGGCCCAACAGATGTAAGAATACTAACTAAGTGTAGCTTTTTTTAATTGTAAAATGGTAAAAGGGAGGTCTTTTGAACTTTAAATATATTTTAATTTTAAAAAAAGGTACTTGGCTACTAGTGGATGTGATCGCTTTTTTACCGGTCTGCAATACAACACATTGAAGAAAGGTGCAACAAGATGGCTCTCATAGCGATCTCCAATCCTGGCTGACAGCAGTAAGTTCCAGCTGTAATGATCCGCTGTTAACTGGAGCTTATGGAGTGGAATCAGTGAGCGAGCCCACTCCATACTCCCTTACTGGCATTATGACGTACCAGTATGCCAAATGTCGGTAAGGGGTTAAAACATAAAGTCATTGAAAAGTATCTTGTGTATTATGCTGAATTCTGGTCTTGGACCACCACTATTTTCAACACGAAAGCATTCATTTTGCAAAGCCTAGAAACTCCTGGCATTGAAAAATGTTAAGGGCTCATGACCCTGCACAGAAGCTTAAGAAGTTCTTACTCATGAGGGGTAAGTATTATGCATCGACAGCGCAACAGGTGCTGCTTTATTGTGTTCCCATGAAGCACCATATTCCGCACTAGAAGACATATCTCCATTGTTTGGCATAAAATGCAGCGCCCTGTAATTTTTTTCCACACAAATTGCATATGAATCAGTAATATTACCGACTTCCACAACTCACATCTGTAATACAGTTATGTTCATGACGCCTAGTCAAACAATCATTTGAAGGGGTTCTGTGGTTTAGAAACCCCATTTTCATATACTCTATTATAAAATACGAAGTTCATGGAGGGGCATCCTCTGTTCAAGAACCTTATCTTTTGGGCAGTGTAGAGAGAGATTAGAAAGAACGTCTCTTATCCTGTCCTACATTACATAAGACAGCCCACTGATTTGAATGGGCGTTGTGAAATGGCAAATTTCCCCTGTGGTGGCCCTGCAGGAAAATTGTATATTTTATTGCCAGATTTTCCCCACAAATTACAGTTTTACTGCACAGGGTCCCAGCTGGGGGACACTTTGTGATTGTATTTCAAAAGGACTCTACAAACAGATAGGGATTGTCCAAAAAGAAGAACCGCTTTAAGTTGCAGTTAGGCCTTCCTGAAGAAGTTTCTTTAACTAGACAAACTTGAATACTGTATTGAGCCTTTTTAATCTGGAAATCAGTGGTTTGTCTATGATCCCAGTAGTCATCAATCTTCCCTAATGTATCTGTAACATGTTTAAAGGGGTTGTCTCGTTATAGTATTTGGCAGCCATTTATGAAATGGAGGGGCGTGTCTGCAGAGAGTGAAGATACTCCCTGCTGGGAGAGAAACACGCCCCTCCATTTCATAAATGGCTGCCAAATACTATAACGAGACAACCCCTTTAAACATGTTACAGATACATTAGGGAAGATTGATGACTACTAGGATCATAGACAAACCACTGATTTCCAGATTAAAAAGGCTCAATACAGTATTCAAGTTTGTCTAGTTAAAGAAAGTGTTTATGTGATGATTCATTCTGTGTGAGCTGGGGGAAGGGAGAGGTTCTCAGCTGTCATTGGAATCATTGGAAGTGAAAAGCTAAGTATAACTTTCTCACTCTCTCTACATACTTTGTAACTAGAATGGGCATTTGACATTCAGGACTCTGGGAAAGATGGACGATTTTTTTCTCTCTGTCTCTCTCTCTCTCTCACACAGTGATAGATCCTGCAGGTTATTACACCTCTGACCTCTACAGATCTGCAGAACTATATGCTTTATTTGTTTGTGTTTACATGAGACTGCAGATCTGTGTGGCAAAACTGTTTTACGTGGGACTGCATAGTACAGCGGTGTTTTCTCTGTGTAATTTGCGTGGGACTGCACATCTTACATGGGATTGTTGTGTTTTTTCTTTTACGTGGGACTACACCTGATCTCTCTCCATAGCCTGCGCGTTCTTGACCGCGACCTGGGTGGGACTTGCCAGTTAACAGCCAGTAATACATTAACAGGGCGTAACCCCACCTGGGCTCAAACACCATTCCTAAGCACAAATTAAGCAACCCATTCTCTTAAACCATAGCACTTTGCTAATGGTAACCAAAGACGTACATACTTAGATTTTTGGTCCCCTCATTTTGACCTATGATCTCCGTAGTGGCACAACCCTTTTAAGTATCATTCTTAAAAGATTTCCCTTTACCCCTTGGTACCATACATTTATGGCGCAAGTACTATGTAGGTGTCAGCTGCAATGGCTGTAATAAGGGATATCTACTACTCCAACCATTTAATCCTTCACACGTCACAGCAACCATAGCATGTAAGCTATTGGACAGAGGGAGAGGGCTTAGCATTGGTGTATGGCAATGTGACAGTGGGTTGTGAATATATTTCCAATGAAGTACCCCAGGTTTACCTTCTGTGTTTGCCTTTAGACCTTTTTACACTATCAGGCATAACACACTGTAATTCAGAATTACTACATTGTATTATTGAGGTGATCTAACTTAAGTAATAACACGTGAACCATTGTATTGCTCGTGTCTTTTATTGAGTGCACGGCAAACATTTACAGTGTACAGTGTCAATACTTTTGAAAGAGTTAATTGGCAAAAAGGTGTTTGTTTTAGGAGATGAGAATAGATGTCCTTTGTTCATGGAATGAAGGCACAAGAAGCCGGGTAACTAAAAAATCTGCTCTTCTCAAGAAAGTGGTTTAGTGTGACCTATTCTTAGATGCAAACGACTTTCAGAAGACCTGTGTGTTAGGGTATGTTCACATGGCGTATTTGCAGGGTGTAATTGCGCTACGATGCGCCCAAAGAACGCCCGGCAAATAAGGTAAAATCGTAGCACTCATTGAGAGACAGACCCGTAGAGAGACAAATGAAGTTGTAAAAGGCTAGCAAAGCATTGCTGAAGAACTGGGCGAACATCAACCCAGAGTTAGGCAAACTGTCTAGAAATGGAAAAAAAAATTCAGGACAGCTGTTACTCTCCATAAGAGTAGTGGTTCCGTGTAGATTACTCCAAGAGTACAATGTGCAATGCTGAAAGAAGCAAGAGTATATATAAAAAAAAAAACTAAAAAAAACAACAACACACACAACAACAACACAGAACACCAACACCAAAAACTAAACAAAACTGTAGAGCATGGCGAAGGAAACATCATAGTTTTGAGCGGTTTTCCTTCCTTGGGGTCTGGACACCTTCAATGGGGGTTGTCCCATCAAAGACAATGATTCCATCAATGTCTAATAGGTGTGGGTCCCCACCTTTGGAACCTGCACATATCTCTAGAACAGGCCCCCGAAACTTCCGAGTACAGATGAGTTCACACAGTGCTTATGTTCACAAGCACAGTGTGTACCCAGCCTAATCCTAAACATTTTACTAACTGTGCTTATGTAAAATAAATATCAATTAATATGGTATGTATAATTGTTATCACCGGATCTATAACAATCCATATAATAAAACCAACACATACGTCTGAAGAAAAAAAACAAAGAAAAAAAACACTGCAGCGACATAGTCCTATGTACCCAAAATGGAATGAAAATTACAGCGAGCCCCAAGTAAAAAAGACAACTCCTCACACAGTTCCATCAACAACAACAAAAAAACAAAAAAAAACACAAGGCTATCGGAATGTGGTGACATAAACATTAAAAAAAAATTTAAGTTTTCATTTTATAAAATTTACTAATGGGATCGCCGTACTCCTACTGACCTTCAGAATAAATGTAATAGGTCATTTATCCTGCATAATGGACACTGTAAGAGTAACCCAAAAAACTGCAGAATTTATTCCTTCCTTACAATTTTTTTTTAAAGCAGTTAAAGGAGTAAATTGACTCCCTTTATATTGTGTCATCTAGAATTTGAAACTGCACAAATTAATCTGTTCTGTGGCATGTGTCACAATACTAAACCTCATGGTGGTCTCTTAGGGCTTGTTCACACGGAGTTTACACTCCGTGTTACAAGGGCTTTTAGGATCTGTCTTGGGGTCCGCACTGTCGGTCCCCAAGACGGATGTAAACAATTAGCAGTGAGATTCTCACTGCCGTCTATGACGAACATGCAGCGGCGTTCAGATGAGGGATCGCCGCTGCGTGTTTCAAAAGCGCAGCTCGGCTCCGTCTTGAAAAGAATTGCATGTCAAATATATGCATTTCATATATTTGTAATGATAAGCTATGCTCCTCCATACGCGATTTGCCTCGATAGGGGCATTACATACCCATCTTATGACATGCTATGTGCCGCGATAAGCGCTAAAACATTTCATTAGTAGAGTATGTAATGCCCCTATCGAGGAACATCGCGCATGGAGGTGCATAGCTTATCATTACAAGTATGAAATGCGCCTAACATATACTTGTAAAATGTAAAATGTCCCTAACACATATACACTTGTAATGATGTGCTATGTGCCTCAACAGGTGTATTTCGTTATGGAGGCGCACAGCGCATCATTTTTAGGCGCATTATGTTTACAATGCAAGGTATACCTGAAGCCAGATTTTTGATAGCGTCTGACTTTCTGACGCACTTTACACTTATTTAATGCGCCTAAAAACTGACGCCCATAGTGTTAAATGTGAATTTTATAAAGGGTTTTGGCCTGGTTAAATGATCCAGTCTGCAGGTGGGGCTATTTCAATATACAATACTTGAACATGCGAGTTGGGTTGGAGTCTATAATTTATACTTGTCACAGGAAATAGATGGCTAATCACGGGGTGTGTGCAAAAGTCTTGTTGGGTCAAAGAGTGATGTAGTATTCCACATCCTTGATGTAGGAGCCATAATCTCATTTCTCTTAACCTACATAGAACAACCTTAATTTCTTAATTTGCCGCTTGAAGCTGGAATAAAACATGTAAAATTATGTGGTGACCTTTCACTTTCTACAGAAATACACTTGACCTACCAATTGCTAGAAACAACTCGTTGACATTCATTGCAGTTTTTGCTGAAGTCTCCATGAATAATAGTCCTGTGTCTTCTGCATACGTTTGAGCTTCCTGTGAAAAAATAATTACAGGGTTATTTTTTTTTTTTATTGCGGGAAATAAAAATAAGGAAGAACTAGGGCACTTTAAGTGCAGTGACATAGCCACATCATAGTATAATCAATGAATATGGCTGTCCACATCCTTAAAAAAAAAAATGAATAATAAGCTACTGGTGCCCCTTTAACAAAATTAAAAGCCTATACCCTTCTTCCTCTCCTCCTCCGTTCCTCTGTTTTTCTCCGGTCATCTGTTTTTCTTGTTCTTCTTCCAAACCGGCTCAGTTACATCAGCTTTTTGTATTTATATTACAAAAATATTTGCCCTTTTTACTTGACTTACATGGCATGCCACTAATAAACGAAAAAATTGTGTTTTATGTCCTCAAAGCCTCCAGTTTGGAGATACACTGGCTGGAACCTTAGGTACAATTCTAGTATAAATTGTCAGTAGCCAAACAGAGCCGAGAAACCATGTCAACTTTTAATATAGTGAGTCTCATAGACGGATGTAAGCAGTTTACCAATAGACTCCAAAGGGCAAATGCAAGCCATCTAAAAATCTGTGCTGGTCAATTCTCTGTAGACAGGCTGGCTGCTTGCTGATGGAAAGATTGGGCTAGTCATAGTATTTTAAAGGGATTATCCATTTATGGAGAGTATTTTACATCCAATCAGATCACTAATAGTGCAGAACTCTAATTTGGTCATGTGACTGCACCTTAATATTTTTCCCTTGGAAAAATTAGTTTGTATTTTGCTCAAGTGAAGCGGTCTTAGCGCTCCCAGCACTCACAGGGCCTATCGTTATAGGGACATGTGCATCAAGGCAAAGGGAGTGTCCTTTGCATCAAGACTGTGGGCAGATCTGAGGACGAGGAGCGATCGTTTCTACATGAAAACTGGCAGGAAACGATGAATCGTGGGAAATGTTTGGCAGTGTTCCTTGAATCCCTTGAGATCTACACTATATAAAACTTGGGGTATCAGTTTTGCCTGGAGTGTTCCTTTATTGCTTGTACTGGGTTTTTAGTTATTCAAAAAATTATAATCAGAAATGCAACCTACCTCAAGTTCCACCATCCTCTTCTCCGATAAGTCCGACTTATTACCGGCCAACGCAATCACAATGTTAGGACTGGCTTGCCGCTGTAATTCTTTAACCCATGCTTTTGCCCGGTCAAAGGTTTCCTAGATCAGGTGAAAACACACACTATATAACACTTATTGTTTTAATAGTTCTAAGATTACGTTGTCAAAACGCTGAACAGTATTTCCACCTTGTGCATTGATAGCATATCCACCGCGACCATACCCATACACCCCCAACAACCTCCATTCCTCTGGACATATAGCTCATCTCTGCAACTACAGTAATACTTTGTTCACTTCTCAGACTTTTTCTAATCAATACAGGTTGCCCTTTTCTTGAAAATAGGCCCCCAAAAGTTTCCGTACAAAACGAACAGTGGAGGCCACTTCTTCTGTACTCCATTTTTTCTATGGGACTTCCAAGTACCGCCAACAGCTGCCTTTTTCAACTGGGACCAGAGAGAACTCAGTTACTGACTTTTAACCACTTAGATGCCCCAGTCAACACAACCGCAGCATCCAGGAAGTTATAGTTAGGGACACCTCCTTCCACCTGACCACCCTTTCTCCTGCCTTAAACCTGTTGTGGGATGCCAACTGGTTGTCATGGCAGCCAGAGACCTAAAATGTCCCCAGGTAAGCCTTCTGCTCTTTTAGTGTAAAAGGAGTTTGTAATTTAAGTCGATTCTGAATGTCAGTATTGTGTTCCCTTTAGTGATCAAGTACCTTAGGGAGGACTTAAAGTAAAAAGTATAAGAAAAATTATTAATGGTTCAAAATCACCCTTTCCTAGTGTACAAATAAAAAAAGAAAAATAATGAAAAGGGTAAAAACATAGTTGGTATTACCTCACCCGTAAAAGTCCAAACATTATTTATTCTGCACATCTGAAGGCGTAGAAAAAAATAGCCAATGCCAAAATGCTTTTTTTTTTTTTATTGCTTTGCCTCCCCAAAAAAGAGAAATAAAAAGTGATCCAAAAGTTGAAATGGTACCAAAGAAAACACACTTCAGTTCATAAAAAAACGAGCCCTCACATCAGGACCATAGATGGAAAAATGAAAAAGTTATTTATCTCAGAAAATGATGGTGCAATGCAAGTGTAAAAATATGAAAAAAAAAAGGTTTTTATTTTTTTTTTTAAATGTAGTAAAACACAAAGCAGCAAAAGAAATTTGACATCACCAGAATCATAGTAGGCTGCAGAACAAAGAAAACATGTCATATACACTGCAGAATCCGAGCTCTTTTCCCTTGAGCTTATTTGAATATATTTAGCTTTCAGGGGAAGAGACCGTGGAGTGTCAGACTTCACACACTTGCATGGTGCCTCTCCCGAATGAGGAACATTACCCCTTTTGGGCTACACCTAGAGCCTCTCACCCAGCCAACCAGTACTGTACTCTGCACTGGTAAGAGGCACCCACCCTAAAACAGCTGTATGTAGAGGAGTATCTGGTTTGGTCTTTCTTCTAGTCATACTGAAAGGTTCAGCGAGTCAGATGTGCCTTGAGGACCTCTAAATACAATAGCTGACACGGAGTCCTAGCTCTATTGCTTTGCGCCTATAAGAATATTATTTAAATTTCAGTGGAGAGATCATGGTGTATAAGTCTCCACACAACTACATGCTGCCTCACCCTAATGAAGAACACTACCGCTTTTCACACATTTCAAAATTTCATACATATCACTATGATAACATGGCAACCTCCAATCTATAGTTATGAAAAAACAGGTTTTAATTAAGACAATTACATTTGCTGGGTGTCTCCCTAAATACTGAGTGTGTATGCTCCGGCTCACAGCCACGCCTGGGTCAAAAATAACCCGAGTCCATAAAATACCAAGGATTATTGTGAATCAAAACAGTAAACAGCCTGAACAGACAGACACGAGGCTGGCTGCTGATTCATCCCTTCTACTTCCCATTCAAGTAATGTCTTCACTTACTTCAGGACAGTGCTGCATTCTTGTATCTGGCCAAACACCATCCAACGGTGTACATGAAAAATGTGCATAAAATAACATTTCCAAATATCTAAACCCTAAGCCAGATAGAATAAAACATAACCTTTAATAAGATACATAATATAAAAAATGTATTAACTTCATTATAAATCTCTAAACAAAACCCTACAAGTCTGCAGACTACCCATCCATACATCGGGCCCAACTATGGGCTACCTACTGGTACATTGGTAATCATGTGCTTTATTAACCCTGCTGTTCTGTTCTACTATACACATATAATGTTCCGATCATTTTTGACCAGGCCTATTCAAGTCTGGATTTTTAACTAATTTAAGTGTTTTATTTGAATTTCTTTTGCATTATTATACTGTATGTGAACATGGTTGTTCATAAACAAATGAAAAATGAAATCAAAAACGTAATTTTTATTTTTTTTGTGTCATTTACCATGTGAAAGGTTGACAACTGAATTGAACCATTTCTATAAGAACAGCACATAACTATACTGGAAAGGAATCCATCTACAGTATCATAATTTGAAAATGTATGTATGTGTAACTCTGCATGGACCAAAAGGACCTAGATAAATTGATAAATAGTAGTAGATGAACTATGTAGACCAAAATGAGATTATAACTCCTTTATTTTTTTTCAAAAAATGGCTGGAGATTAGTATAAAAGGCTATCAGTCATTTTTGACCGAACAGTACAAGTGTAAAAAAAGACGTGGAGCAAAAAGTAATAATATAAATAAAAACTGCTATTAGTAAGAACCCCTCAAATGAGGAAAAGTCAATGAACCACAAGGTTCAGAACCGCACAATGAATATTTTAAAAAATATCAAATTTCAAATTCGGTCATTTTTCACCGAACAGAACAGTAGGGTTAATGCATTTCTCATGACTGGCTATTGTCAATTATGGGAAACTTATATGTAGGAGGTCTTTACTTGCTTGTACTTGCTACTCCATCAAACAGCATCTAATCTAGGAAGGATCCAGACTGATGTATCATGGACCTTCATACCTATATATTTTGTATCCTCTATTACTGACTCATAATATTGAGGGATGTTTATTGTGTTAGGCTATGTTCACATGGCTTATTTGCGGGGCGTAATTACGCCCCACAATTACGGCGTGTGGACGGGGGCGGGGACGGGAGGCCGGCACCTCGCCGGCCCATAGACTATCATTACTAGCGGCGCGTATACGCCGCTAGAAAATGACCTGTCACTTATCTCCCCCCGCGGCGGATTCGCCGAGCGGGGAGAGGAGACGTAATCTATAGTTCTCTATGAGAACTGTGGATTACCGTAATGACTGGGGCGTATTTCAGCCGTAATCCGCTCAGTACGGCGCGTAATTACGGACTGAAATACGTCCCATTTTAAGCCATGTGAACATAGCCTTATTCTAGTTCTATGCTTCCCTGTGTTGTAAATTTGTGCCCTTTTGTTTGTTCCCTGATGAACTCCATAATTGGGGAGAAACTCTTCCCAAGTGTCTCTCTTTTGGAGAGACAGTCCTTATCTTTTGCCCAAATCCTCCTTACTCCTTAAGTGTCCCTCTTTTTTGACTTGATAAACTTACAGTAATAAACTTACTATATTCCTCTTAAAAAGCCTCTCTCTCGCTCATAACTGCAAATTAGGCTACAGTGTATATATTAGTTGTTTGTTGCAATGGGCCATAGAAATGTATCTATTTAGATGATTTAATCCTAATTTGTAAATAAAAATCTACTGAAGTGTATAGGTATACATGAAAATAATGTATTCTTCTCAATGCACCATAAGTGTAGGGGCACACAAAGAGGACTTTGACATTGCAAAAAGTTCGGAGCTATGTATATGCATTTTGGTATATATATAAGAATGGGTTTATTTGCATATACAGAGTCATGTGATGTGCGTATCGATAGTTTCACTTATTACACATTGCATATTTTTTCCTCAGTCTACCTGCATAAAAGGCGCTATACACAGTTTTTTCTGAGCTTCACACTCTAATATTGTGAAATAAACTGTTGCGTCTTTCAGTCCTTTTGTTGTTACGTTGCGGTTATTTACTATATAGGGAATACTATGGTTATTCTGCTTCCAATAGGGGACGCCCTTATCGGGGCGGGTGTCCCAGTATATGAATGGTAGTCTTCAGTCTTTTATGGTTTTACGTAAGGTTTTGTTTAGGATTTATCATTACATTTCTGAATTTTTTTTATTGTGAATTCTTTTTAAAGGCTATGTTTTATGGCCTAGGGCTTATATATTTTCGTGTGGTTTTTCTCTGTTTAATTGTTGGGTATAACCAGGAAAATACATTAATAGTGTAGCCCTTACTTATATATTTTACATAGGGCATTTGTGGGTTTTTTGTACATTTGCAAGTGCATGAAATTTACTTGTTTTACACCAGTAGGTCCTGAGTTAAAAGGGTTGTCCCCTTCATTTTCCTGTTCGCATAATGCTGCGCATTTAAAACGTAAAAAAAAAAGTTCTAGTCACTGCTCCGCTCACCTTGGATCCTGCGCTACGCCAAACTCACTTTCTGCTGGTTTCGTGTTAACTTCCTGCTTCTTCCAAATGGGGACGTCACCGCTGCAGCGGCCACTATTTTGGAAGAGAGCTGTCTGAATGGTGAAGTCAGGCAGTGGCACGTAACCGCTGCAACGGTGAAGGCCCCTAGAAGTAAACAAAAGACCGGCAGAGACCGTGCACAGCACATTACAGTGTCCGGTTACAGGGGAGCTTAACTTAATGCTAAAAATAAATTAAAGTGGAAAACCGCTTTAAAGCCTCTATGACACTTCAGAGCTGCATTCACAAAGCATCAGAGCTGAAATCTCCCAGCATGCCTTGTAGCTTCATTTCTTCACAAAGTTTTTTTTGTCCTTTTTTTGCCAGATAATGTATGTTATCTGTAGAAAACGAAAAATCCAATTACAATACGGGGCTGCAGCTATGAGGTTAGGGATGTATGATGACAACAAAGTTGTTAACGGTCTCCATTCACTGTTTCCAGAATAGGGAATGCGCTCTGAAGTATAATACAGGCTGTAGCTATGGATCTGAACAAGGAGAAGGGGCTAGTTACAAAATTACTCAACCTTTCATGTAGAATATATTTACAAATGCTTGAAATTGTGTCTAAAATGAACATATCTCATCTACGGCTCAAAGAAAACCTGGAGGAGGAAAATCAGCGGAAATCTTTAACCTAGAGAGTAGCAGATCCTTACCGGTTTAGTAATGTCAAACACCACAATAGCGGCCTGTGCTCCTCTATAGTACATGGGGGCAAGACTGTGATATCTTTCCTGTCCGGCAGTGTCCCAGATCTCAAACTTCACCGTTGTATCATCCAGACATACAGACTGAGCCAAGAAGGCAGCTGGTGACATTGGAAAAGGGAACTTGGTTAACTCTGTGTTTCTATGAAAAAAGAGACCTAAAACACTTTGCACAAAAATGTATGCTTTACCCGGATCTTAAATTACCTTAAAGGGGTTTTGCCACGAAGTAAAATTGATGTGGGAAGTTTGCAAATTAAATAATAAACATTTTCACTTTTCATCCACATTAAAAATTCTGCACTGTTTTTGTTTTAGCTGCCACCTTAGTGATCCATTGTTTACAACTCGTCTCCAGGGGATACGACCAGGGCTGTGAGCTCCTCAGTCCTGGTCGCACATGCTCAGACATCACCTCTCCTCTCAGGTAGTTACTAAGTGTTCAAACCCCGGGTGCTGTCATTTGGACTAGTTAGTAATAAGTCAAACAGTGCAAATAAAAAAAAAGAACCCTGAATGAGGTCTGTGCATTGATAAAGAGGAAAAAAAAATCCACAGGTTAAGTTCCTGCAGACATTTGAACCAAGGACCCTTGTGCTGTAAGGCAAAAATGTTACCTCTGAGCTACAGTGTAGCTATTTACAATTCTATACATAAACAGACCTTTATTTGACTAGGTGATGTCATCCTGCTGGGTCACATGATATATAATTCAAACAAATCACACACGCCCCCTTCTGAGCACACAGAGCTGAAGAGCTGGAAGCAGGAGGTATGAAATGAGATCGTGGCAAAACCCCTTTAACTATATCAACATTAAATATAATAAGTGCTCCTAACATTTTTTAGCATTGAGGAAATCCCCATAGAAAACTCACCTCCAGGTTAATATATATTTTTTTTAAAGATTTAAAGAAAAAAAAGTTAAAGATGTGTTCTCACCATAGACTTTAATGGCATAGCACTAGAATATCACTGCAAAGGTGGAACCCCCACCTATCTCAAGAACAGGCCCCAAAGTTACACCTCAGAACAGAGAGCCATTGGCACTTGTGCATAACAGCATCTATTTGAATTTGATGGCATATCCTAGCAAGATGCCATTAAAGTCTAAGGTGGGTACAGCCCTTTAAGTTAAAAGCCAATAGTACACATGTACTTATAAATCACTGTACCAAAAAAAGTGTTGTAATTTGTAAGTAGAATAATAAAGCAACAACAGTATAAACAATAAGGTAACAATGAGGGTGAATTTACACGGCTTATTACAGGCATATAGAAGCGCGTACTATGTGCACCGCTATATGCCTCCTGCTTCAGAAGTACGTGTTGGCAAGCATGTACTTCTAAAGCGCTCTGTGCTGCCCCCATTCACTTCACTCAATGAGAGCTATGATTTTACTGTAATTGCGGGCCGTACTTCAGGCGTATTGCAGCACAATTATGCCCCTAAGTACGGCCCACAAATATTCCGTGTGGACATACGCTAAAACTTGCCAAGGTAACAAAGCTGAAAGCACATAAATAAGAGACTTTTCTTTTTTTTTTTTTTTTAAACACAATTGCTGCAGATTGCAAGGTACCAGACTTAATGGTCTTCAGAATAAGGGGACAGTGAAAACAAGCAACTTTGCAATTGGATGTCATTTGCAAAGCTGTCATGTTTTCACTGTCTCTCTTATCTTCGTTTTGTGTAAACACTGTTCCCCAGTGTCGGTCGGATTCCACCTCCTTTTAATTAATTGGCTGCCGGCTCTACTAATTTACATTCTGTCTGGCCCCCGGTCATAGTCAAGAGAGGGGAGCGTGCATTCCTGCCTCTCTCACTCAGAATAAGGGGCCGGCAACATTTCACTCTGCACAGCCAGCAGCTCCACAGTAACATTGCAGCTGCTTCTACAATCAGAAAACAGCAGAATTGTGCTCGGTGCCTAATGCGGTTGCGTGTAAACATAGAAAGGAGACAGATCTGTGCTGCTCTAGATGAGTTCATAGAAGACTGGATTCATCTGTAACAAACCTCCAGCTGTGAGAGAAGAGATCAGTGCTCTGAGTTCATAGAAGACAGTCTAGACTGAATACAGGGCTGTGCTATGTAAACAAACAGCTCTTACAAAAAAGTCGCAAGGAGAGGAACACACAGTGACAGTGGACAAGGGGGAGGGGAAAGCAGGGATGTGCTACCCCCACCCCGTTTTCCAAACAAACCACTGACTCGGAGCGAGCACGAACGGAGGGGGGGGATGATGCATCCCCCTCATTTAAAAACACCCAGTGGGGGGGGGAAGAAACCCCCCTGTTTTGAAGAGCTGAGAAACTGAAAGTACAATGAAACATAAAAACGAAGAAGGAAAAATCCCCTTTAAAAGGATTGTCTCACACTCGATTCATTTATCTTATCCTATTTTCTTTTTTTTTTGTTTTGGGGATTTTTTTTACTGGTTCTACTGGATACTTTTGGGCCCCTGCAGTTCAGCTGCTGGGGAGGTCGTCTAAGCAACCACACTGGCAGCCTATCAGGAGAGATCAACAGGCTGAACTATAGCGACCAGGCTGGCCCTACAGGAGAGATAACAGGTCTGTAGCTATAGGACGCCAGAGGGAGTTTTTGGAGCCCATACAAGAGGATAGTGAAATGGGTAGGCAGGGTTAAGGGACAGATTTTGAAAAGTGACTTGATTTTGAAGATTTTAACATAAACGAACCCTTTTGTAGGAGACAACCCCTTTAAGACTTATCTCACTATATACTGAGTTTTAAATCCTACTCAAAATTTCTGAAAAAAACCCCCGGGCAGATTTTGTTTTCCAATGGTATGCAAGGAGATCGGTAGCAATAAAATTGCTAACCACTGTTTGGTAAGACGAGGAATATCACACATCCCAATGCAACAGGAAGTTCCTGTGTGAGAGTAAAAAAAGGGGGAGAATGATTTTGGATCAGACCTTTTCTGTTGCACCCAAAAGCCTTGTAACGGGGCAAAGCCACCAAAAAATAGGGAGCCACTGCCCCGCAATTTCCCCCAGCACTCTTAGGGGCCCCCTGGGAAAATGACGTTCGGCCCGAGTAAGGTACCAACAAAGTGATTTCCTTTGAAAGGGCCATATGATTTATGCATTTAGAGTGTTTAGAGGTCGACTCGCCCTTCCCCATCCTAAAAGGGAAAGATTTGGACTTTTCCCAATTCCCATTTGACCATATGTCAGGTTTTTGTCAAACCAACGTCCATCGGGAAAAAAAGGGGGGGCGAGAGACCCTTAATGTGGCAGTTTTTTTCCCATAAAAAAGTGGAAAGGGGATGCGGGTATTGCAGGCGGGGGGGGAAAAGGGATGAAAGGTGTTGACTTGTAAATAAATAAAATTTTGCAGTTTGGGTGAGTATTGGGCTGATAATCCGAAAAAGTTCTAAAACCTCTTCAGACAACAATCCCCCAATTCCCCCAGATCCCATTAAAACCATTGTTGTAAGTTTATGTTTGGAAATACTCCATAGAGCATGGAAAATTGGACAGATTTAAAAACACATGTAGTCTACGTTTATCACTTATGATGTTGCCACATCTTGAAAAGATGCTTAAAGTGGGTAGGACTTTGGTAAAGGGGGGATTGGGGGGAACCAAAAGCATTGCTTTTAAAAGTGTTTTAACCGACCCTCCCTATGTTGATTTTTTCAATAGTTCCCCGTGGTGAACTTGAGGTTTTTTTTTCCATGATAAAAAATCGTTCCAAAAATGGAGGAAATGTTTACACAGAAAATTTGGGTACAGCCCCCCCTTCCTTTTTTAAGAGGTATGGGTACTTTTTTAAAAAACCTTTTCCCCTTGGGACCCCCAAATAAATTCAGGAAAGATTTGAACCCGAAGTAAAATCTGGGGAATCGAAAGGGGGAAGGGCTCTTCCCATAATGAATTTTGGGGAAAAGGGAGCACTTTGGGTCACAAAATTTTGGCCATCCAGGAAAATTTTGGCCAAATTTTTAATCTCCTGGGGATAAAGGGACAAGCTGATTCCAATTATGTTTTATGGTGTCGAGGGGTTTGGGGGAAAAACGAACTAAAGGGTACATGATACACGTTCTGCCAAAAAAAAATTAGGGGGAATTTTGGTGGGGTTGGGTGTGGACAATTAATCGGCAAAATAATAGATTTATGACTTTTAATCTGTAAAAGAAACCCCGAGTAGAACTAAAGGAATTAAAACCCGGGATAGAAATACCCGGTTTTGACACTTTTTTAAACACTCGTCACATAAGACGGCTTTGGCTTTTTGGGCATTTTTAATACCAGTAATCGGGGGCAAATTTTTGATCTTTTCTCCCAGCGGTTCTACCGATCAAAAAAAAAAGGGTGAAAAGGGGCACCCGCCTGGTACCATTGGATATTGAATGTAGGAAAAAACCCAGAGGAAAAAAAAACATTGGTGAGGGTGAGGTTACAGAGAGGAAATTGCCACGTATATGGACCACAAAACCCAATTTGCGGGGATTTCTTCAAATATGTCCAGTTGATCGATCAAAGGGTTTTTTTTCCCATCGAGTGGGAAGGGCAGAGGGAATTTTGGGTTTTGAGTTCATAATATGAACACTTTAAAGGACTTTTTGATGCCATCCCAGTTTGTCTTTCTCTAACAAACCCTACCTGATCTGGGCCAACAAGGGGGTAATATTAATTTACCTATTGGCAAAAATTTGGAGAATAATTTAATGTCCAATTTGAGTAAAGAAAGGGGCGGAAAAATTTACCATTTTTTGGGGTTTACCAGTTTGGGGAGGGTACAATGTGGCAGCCAACATCCTCAGGGGACATTACCATTAGCAAAAAAATAAAGTATTTAGTAGGGGTGGATTGAAAATTATTTGGGAAAGTTTATAATGTTATTTAATCCTTTCCGGCCTGAGATTTTTTAAAATTTGGATTGATTAATCGCTTTTGGAGTTTTTGTAAGTAATGGGAAATTAACGAGGTTAACTTTCACTGAGATCTGTGGGAATGCAATTGATCAAGAAAGATTGATATTTGAAATTGAAACGGGGGGGAGGAGGGATCTTCTTTAAAATTGTATAAGGAGTGATTAAAAATTGGGCAAAAGATTAAAAAAAAATGTTCAGGTTTGTGATCTTTCGATTATTCACTGTAAGTGTATTTTTTTGGCTCTGGCTTGGTTGTTTAAACCTTCTGGCCAGTTTTTCCCTACGCTACCCCGTAAATAAAATTCCCCCCTAATTTAGCTAGGGAGGATTGTATTTTGGGGGGTAACAATTGCAATTTACGTCTCAAAGGAACGTATTTTCAAAAGTTAGTTTTGGGGGAAGGGGATTTTTTAAAAAAGTTCATCCCACTTTTTTAAATTTTTCCCAAAGACGTTAGATCTCTTTCTCTCTTACGCTTCTCCCCCGGACGCAATTTTTAAAATACCCCCTAATAATGCTTTTAGAGGCACCAAATGTGAGGGGAGGGATACAGAGGAGGGTTGAGAGAAAAATCTCCTTAAAGAGGTTTTGATTTTTTTCCGCAACTAGATACTTTAGGAGATACGTATTCAGTCTCCAGGGGGAATAGATGGGGGGGGGGGGGATTTATCTATTAACGGAGAGGACCGGGCAGGTCGACCGTTTTAGTCCTATTTCATTAACAAAATTTTTTGGCAAGACTTTCTTGCTTTTCAAAAAAAAAACTTTCCGGGAGTAAGATTTTTTTAGGGGGTGAGAAGAAGGGGAAAAGTCTCTATCCTCAGGTGTGCGTAGCGCCAGGATCGTGAGTTTTCTAAATTAGCAGAGATTCAAGCCGTGTATCATAGAAGGGGTATTACTGACCCGTCCATTTTTAGGGTTATAACCGGTTAAAGTCACCCATAAAAAAAGGTTTGCCCCCCAAAGGGACTTAGCTTTATAATGACCTTTGAGATAATCGTGACTGCCTTTTATTTGGGGCTAAAACGTGCATCGATATTCATTGTTTTCTAGCAAACAATGCAGAAAAATTATTACCCCTTGTCACAATAATCGCCCGTTTAAGCGAGAAAGAGATAGATCTTTGAAAAAAAAGCTACTCCCCCCTTTTTTTTTTTTTTAAAAAGAGGTTTAAAGGGAAAAGGGTTGGGAAAACTCTTAAGCTTAACCTGTGAAGTCTTGCTCTCTTAAATGTGTCTCCTGGAGACATAGAGGGCTGCCTTAGATTTCAACGCTTTCCCCCCAAGGGTTGACCTCTTTTAAAAAGGGGAATAAGCCGTTAACGTTAAGGGAAAAGATTTTTAATCCCCCCTTATTCTCAAGGGGAATACTTTGGAGACAGATTAGTTTCAAGTTAAGATCCCCGGGGAGAGGGAAAAAAGAGACCCGGAATACAAGGTTTTGCATGCAGGCAATAAAAAAAAAACAAAACAAATTTTTCATAGCAGCAGTAGAACTTAAAAATGTTTGAAAGAAAAAACACCCAAAAAGGAAAAAAAAAAAAACAAAAAACCTATTTCTATTGTGGAAAAAAATCCAGGGGGGAAGAGTCTTCTTGGGGGGGGAATTAGGGGAGGGGAAAAAAAAAAAAATTCTGCATATATTTTCCACGGCACAGAGGGAAAGCGAGCCCAAAAAAAAGAAAAGGGAGAAAACTTAACTGCGGTTCATCAGTCTTTTGGCTTGATCCGGATCTGCTCTGCTTCTCTGACCACACGGGTTTTTTAACTTCTGGACGATCCCTTAGTCTTCACAGGTGTAGGGGGCGGGGAATGTAGAAGACACAACGATTAAAACTCCTTTGGGCCCTGGAGGGGTTATGGCAAACCGTGGTTTAGCCCCTTAAAAAAATAAGTTTGACTGGGAACCCCAGTTAGTTAATTCCCTGGGCTCTGGAATTTTTGTGTATTGAGCCCAAATCTTTCCTCTTTGCATGTGCCTGCAGATAGGTCTTGGGGAAGGTGGTGTGTTCTGTATTTATCTGGCAAGGGGGGGTTTTTTTCCCCGGGGGGCTCTCAGGAAATTGCCTTGGTTTTGAAAAAATTTTTTTTCCTATGCATCCCTTGGAACCGAGGGGGTGAGGTTTTTTTGGGGTTTGGTAGACATGAAAGCGGCATAGTAAGGTTACGGGGAAACTTTCCGAAGTACTAACCGAGATCAGTAAGAAATGCCGCAATGAATCTGGGGGAATGGTTTCCCGGGACCCTGCGAATCCGTATATTCTTCGCGGATCTATCTTTTCCCGGTCCAACAGTTTTGAGGGAACCTCTTACTTCTTCCTCCAAGGCTGAGTTCGCATCGATACAAATTTTGGGGTTTTACGAATTCCGCATTTTCTTTCAATATGTCAGTTTTGACACAAAAGGGTTTTATATTTAGCGGGAATTTTGGTGGTATTTGCTTAAGTCAGATTGGATATTCCTCGGAATGGGAAAGAGGCGCGAAAATAAGCTCAGTGGGGGTTGATTTGTTCCCTTTGGTATTTGATCCATACCATAGAAAAAATTAATTGGGGGAAATGGATGACAAGGGGGGAAGGAATTGGGGCCCCTTTGGGCGAGACTTTTTAAAAAGGTTTTTGGGGAAAAAAAATCTGTTAAATTTAGGGGTTTAGATTTTTTTTCCTTTTATGGTTTTTCCCATGAGAGCTGGGCCAGCACGTACTATAAGTAAATGCTTTTCCCCCCTTTTTTTTTTACTTTTCTCCCCCAGAAGTAGGATCACGTACTGCAGGGACCTGTTCAATGCAGGGGCAAGTTTTTGTAACAAACACTCCCCTCAATGTCCGGGGGCAGAGTTAGTAAACAGACAATTGCTCACGTTTGAAAGCAGTTTGTGCACAGCTTCCCCCCATTCAGCACAGGGAGAGAGTTATGGGTTTTCAGAAGCACTATTTAGTTCACGAGCAAGTTTTTTACAGCAAACACACTATTCAGTGTCAGGGAAGAGTTAATTTTAAAAAAGACAGTTCTCAGGGAGGGAGCAGATTTTTTGGTTTGCTCACACTGTCAAACCAGAAAAGCCAGTTTTAAGCTCAGGGGGCTATTCAGTTTCAGAAGGCAAGGGGATCAGAGAGGAACAGTTCAGTCCAGGGCATAAATCAGTCACCAGCCTGCTATTCAAAACCAGGAATAAGTTTTCTCTTTAAAAGGGCCCCGCCTGTGGGGGTTTGCGGGAACTCCTGCTGTTTAGGGAGCCACAAACAGCCCGGGGGGAACGCCTCAGCTTCTGTGTTGTCCTGGGCTGGCTCACGGGTCCTGCTGGGATGAAGCCCCCTTTTTGCTGAAGGAAAGGTGCCCAAAGGGATCAGTCCTCACTCTGCAGAAAAAACACTCCCAAAGGTGAGGTGGGGGGGGATGCAGACCCAAAGGATTCCGGTCCTGAGAGGTGGGAAAACGCCAAGGTAAAAGCGGCGAAACAAGCTGGGGAAGGCCAGGGGCATTTCCGGTTACCGGGCGGGGGTTTTAAAGTGCAAGAAAAAGGGGTTTTTTGGGGGGCAGTTTAATCTTCTCCCACAGAGTCTCCCTCTTTGCAGGCCTTGCCTTTAAAGGGTCCGGGCCCCACCCCCCTTTCATTTTTTTTTTCATTGCCTAAGGTTTTTCCCGTCATAAAACTATGTCTTTTTTTGAAACCAAAATTTAAAAATGAAAAAAAGGGTTCAAATTTTTGCCATACGCCGTGTTACGTTTTTGTTTATTTTGACCCTTTTTCCAAAACCTCTCCGGGCATACACCAAAACTGTCCGTTCTTAGAAAGTGAAATAAATCCCCCAGCTGTGAGAGGAAAACAGTGTTTCGGGTTAAAATTGAATGCACCCCTGGGGTTTGTATCCCAGCTTCTTATAAAAAAAGATTAGGGGGGAGACACGTGATTTTTTGGCCCTCAGGGGGGAAAGGGGGGGGGGGGGGGGGTTAGGCCGCAGGGGAAAGGGGGGGATAAAAATGTCATCCATTGGGAGGGGAAAGAAACCCCCCCCGCATTCCGAGCTGAGAAGCAAAGACAGGTGAATCACCCAAAAGTAAAAAAGCGTTTAACCCCCTTTTAAAATTGAAAAAAAAAAACCATTTACAGCAGGGGTAAAAAAAATTCAGCAGACACGGGCCCTTCATACACTTGCACTTCAGGGGGAAAACCCCAAAATCTGCTTAAAAATTTATGTAAACAAATAAGGAAATGAAAGAGAGAGAGACACACACACGGGAGAGCACAGGGGCGGGGCAAAAGGGGAAACCCTTTGGGGAACATTTTTTCACTGAAATAAAAAAACTTTTAACTTGTGGCTTCGTGTAAAAAAAGAAACATTTTTTCTACCAGCAGTTTTGGAAAAGCTTCTTTCATTTTCTCTTTCATCAGATAAAGCAGGGATTTTAAACCATCTAAAAACTAGTTTATTCTGTATAAAAAAGGGAAAACATTTTTGTCCCCGGTTTGCCTTAAAAACTTCTGAGCCTCTTCAGTTTAAGAACCCTTTTCTCGCGCAAGCCCGTCCGGGTTTTTGTCAGGCCGAATCTAATAGAGGGTTTTTAATTTAACCCAAGGGCAGGAAAGGGGAAGGGCTGTAGCCTCTCAGACTGAAATTTTTTTTTAAATAAATATTTTTAAAAAAAAGGATTTTAAAAAAACCCATTTTGGGAAGGAAATCCCACGTAAACTTTTACTTCGGGAAAAAAACCCCCTTTTAAAGAGGCCCCCTTTTTCCCTCCATTTCATTACCTGTGTAATGGCGGGAAAACTTTTTTTATCAGTATAAAAAAAACCCTGCCCCAAAACCCTAAAAACCCGGTCAAAAATATACTATGGAAAAAGACCAAAAAAGTGTCGGGGCGTGGCCGGAAGCGAGGGGGGATGGACGGTGTGTGTGGATCCATGAAGAGGCCGAAAAAAAAAAAAAAACCCGTGTTTGCACCACCCAGGGGAAAAAATGAAAAACTGCACCTGAAAGTAAAAACCCCCAGCAGCTTCCTCGGGGACCCGGGACACCCCCTGGCCCGTCTTCCCCCCCAGGGCCCCGACCGGGCCGCGGCCCCTCGCCATTCCCCCCGGCCCCCTTTCCACCGGGGTTTCCGGGAACCCAGAGAGAAGGCCCTGACTTCCCCCCCGGGCCGCAGCCAGACTGCCTCTACAGCGGCTTTTCCACTCCAACACCCCCCGGGGGCACCAGGGCATTCGCAGCACCTGGGGGACCCCCAATGGGGGAAAACCGGGGACAAAGAAGAGGGACATTTGCGGGCCACCCCCAGGTCCCTGCCCACCCCCCCCCCCCCCCCCCCCCCCCCCCCGGCCTTTCTTGTGAGGACGTCGGGCCCCTGCCAGGCTCTCCTTCCTCATACCGGGCAGCAGAAAAAGCCCCAAATGGCTGCCCGGGGCCCAAACATAATTCGCCCAAAAAAGGGGGCTAAAGGGCGCCCAAAACATTGCTCTGAAAAAGGGAGGAAAATCTGCCACGGGGCCCCCCTGAGGGGTGCGTTTAAGCGGGGGAACAAGGGCTCTGTGTTTTCCCATGTCCCCCACCCATCCTGCCCCTAGACTCTCCAGGGGCTCCCCACCCCTGCGGGCTCCCCTGTTTCCCTTGTGGACCTATAAGCCCTGCCCCTCTCCCCCCATTTCCACCGTGGGCTGAGAGGATAAACCCGCCCCCTTGATAGGGATAAATTTTGGGGGTTTCTAAAAACTAAATTTTTACCCGGCCTCAAAGGGGAAGTTTCATCCCTTAGACAAGTTTTTCCAAACTTTAGCTTCCCGGGGGGTAAGGGCAGCGGGGAGGATGTTCACGCGAAAACCCGCAAATACATGACCCAATCCAAAAAAAGTCTATCGGCGCAAATATCCACTATGCAAGAAATGGGTGCCATTAAAAGGATCGGGAAAAACCGGGGCCCACACAACGTGCGTTTTTAAGGGGCCTCCCGGCCCCCAGGGGGACGAAAATATAAAAGCTACGGGGGATTTCCTTTTTTCCCCAAATTTTAAAGGGGGGACTCCCCCCCCCCTTTACATTCAAGCGGGGACAGGGCCCACGGGCATTGCCCCCAAAAAGGGTTTTAAACTCCACAACCGAGGGATTTTTCCTTTTTTGTTTCCATAACAAACCAATTAAAGGGGGGCGGTCTTTGGGAGAAGGCCGGGGAAATTTCCGCCCTTTAAAATTCCGGGGTTTCTTCACCCAGCTCTTTAAAGACCTTTTCTTGGGTCCCCCTTCAAAGCGACGGCCCCCGAAACCCCCCCCTTCTGAATTCTTCGGGAAAACACCGCATACCGAAACAGGTGGCACTTCCCGTTTGCCCCTATCGCGCGAGGGGGGGGCGATTCCCAAACGCGAGATCCCCCCCGGGTTTTTTCCCGGAAAACTTCGCCAAGTCCTTAAGACCCCAAATCCCCAAAGTCGAGGGACTGGGACCTCTTTATTCCGGGCCCCCCCCTCCTCCCCCGGTTTTAGGGGCGGGGAAGGCTTCTCGCGCAGGGGGTGGAAAGGCTGGTCACTTCTTCCCCCAAAGCCCAGTCCCCTGTTCGTTGAAGGATCCCCCCCGGGTTGGGGGAACAAAAATTTGGCCACATTGGGAATCTTTTTTAACACAGATCCCAGGTTAATCGTAAACAGCCCCCCCTGTTTTTTTTCTTTTTTGGGGCTGTATTAGGGGTTATCGGTTTATACTTATGTTTTTTGCCCCGGGCTTTTTCTTTTGGATTTGTTTTGCGAAAAACCCCCCCCCCCTTTTAAATTTTTCCCCCGCCTCCCTGTAGGGGGGATTTAACTTCGGGTTTTCTTTTGGTTTATAGGAGGGGCGAGTCTGACGGGGGACTTCCATTTGGGGGTTTCACTTGGGTCTATTTAGTGTAGCTTTTGTTAAACACACCTTTTAAACCCCCAGGACTAGGGGAGGGGGGCCCCCAAAGGCCCTACCCCCTTGCCCCCTCTCTCAGTTGGCAAAACCCTTTTTTTGGTTCCTTCGGGATTTTTTTTTATTTTTCCTTGTTTTGTTAAGGGGTCGGGTTTTTAAGTCCTTGTCATACCCCTTCCTTCTGTGCCTTTTCCCAAAGTTCCCCAAAACCCTAGTTTAAAGGCCCGCCTCTCGGGCCCCTTGGCCAGGGCCCCCTTTTTTTCCCTTCCTATTTTAAATTCCAGGGTTTTTTCCCAACGGACGGGGCATTCGCCATGGTTGGGAACCTCACCCTGACCGTGGAAAGGCCTCAACTCTAAAGCTAAAAAGAAGCTTGGTCCTTAAAGAATGAAAAGGGAATTTCGGGTGACATTGTCTTCCCGAGGGGAAAAAACCCTTTGGGGCCCGGAGCTCCTTTGCTTTCGCCCGGACATCGATTCCCCGGGCACGTTTATGCCCCATGGGCCCCACCAGAAAAGGGGGGTTGCTTTAAAGGTCCCCTAGGCATGCCCCCTGCGGGTTTGCAAGTCTAAAACCTTTACCCCCGGGTCGTTCCCTCAAACCTACAAAGGGGCCTTTTCAATAATAACCCATTCTGTTTTCAATGTTTTTTCCACCCCTAATTAGCTTTGCAAAAATTTGAAAGGGTCTTTCATAGACTCTTGGTCTCCCTTCCTTCCGGGGGCCCCGCGTTTGGGGGGGGACCTCAACTTAGGGTTCTCAGAGGTGATGGACCGCTGGGGCAGTAGGGGGGAGGGCCCCGGGTGGATCCCCGGGGGCCCGGGAAACCGGCGCCTTTCGAAGGGTCTTTAAGGGCAGGGGCCTGTTTGATCTGTGGCCCGGGTTACCCCTTTCCCAAGGGAAAAGGGGGGGGGGTACACCTTTTACTCCCCCCCCAAAAAAACACAAAACCCCGGGGTGGACTAATTTTTTCGGGAACCTCCCTACACTTCGGATGGGGGGCTTTGATTAAATTTAGCCGAATTTCCTGGTCGGATCACGGCCCCCGGGCATGGAGACTTTGAATTTTTCCCGGGGCCCCCCCCGGGAAGGTCCCTGTCATTTGGGGGGACTGAACGAATCCCTTAAAAATCCGGGCCCCAAAAGAGAAGCTTGGGGAAAAAAAAAATTTTTTCCCTTTACATTTCCTTTCTTTGAGGGGCTAATATGGGTTTTGTTGTCCCGGTGGCTACCCCTTTGGGGGGGCCATAAGGGTTATTTGGGGTGAGTGCATTGCCCCGGTTTTTCCAGGGGCCCAAAAAGGGGTTTAGTTACGGAAATCCTCTTGCGGGGTCCCTTTTTCTGACACTACAGGGGACCAATGTACCAGGGCCCAAAAAATGTCCAAAACTGCGGACATAGGGCTTTTCCGAAAAGGGGCTTAAAGAAATCGCGGTTTGTTCAACTGGGAAACTACTATTATACTCCAAGCAGAGGGATTTGAATTGGGAACAAGGCGCCCCCAAAAATGTTAGCCAGAAAAACTAAAAAAATGAGGGCTGGCCTCTAGCCCGGCCTCCGAAATAGGGAAGGCACTCTCTTCTACAAACCCAAATCATTGCTAAAATTTTTCCTGAGTTTTCCCCCCAAGTTACTCTCTGCCAACGGAGCCCCCCCGGGGGGGGGGGTAGAGGCAAAAACCCTTTTTAGGATTTTACAAATCCCCTTTCCCCCCCCCCCAGGTCCCCCCAGAACATCTGACTTCCTTAATGCCCCTTTTCACAACAGATGGCGTTGGGGGTGTTTGAAAAGCTTCCTTTGAGTAGGGCCCCAGGGCCCCGGAAAGGCCCCCCCGTATCAAAAATTTAAGACCTTTGCGGGGATCCGGCCCCGGGCTTTTTGCTCTCTTCAACTCCTTCCTTGAAAGGCTCCCCCATCCCTTTCTTCCCTGTCACATTTTACACCTCAAACCCTTTTTTCACAAAACAGGGGAAAGGCCCCCGATGACAGGCGGGCTATAGGCCAAAAGCCCTTCTGAATTCGGACCTAAAGATTTTTTAAACCAAACTGCTGGGCCAAAAAATTGGGAGTTTTGGCTTTCCCCCGCTGGCAACAAAAGGGCCCCCCGGGGGATTTTTTCCCCTTCTACAAGGGGGGGGGCAAAAACCAAAAAGAAAATCGACTTATCGAGGTTCTTTAAAGCTCAATCGGAGGGAGGGGTTTCTTTTCCCCGCCTGGACGCGGAAAAAAGGCCCCTTTAAAACCCTGGGGGGGCCCTTCCTCCCTTTTAAACTTGACTAACTTTGGCTTTGAGGGTCCATTTATACGGCGATCCCCGGGCCCTTTAAAATTCCCCTTTTGCAGCAGTTAAAATTGGGGGGCCCCCTCACACCTCGGACATTTTCCCCGATTAAAAATGGGACGAGACAAGGGGTCCCCGTCCCCCCCTCCTGTTTGCCCCTTTCATAGAGCCCCCAGCACAGCAATTAGGGGCCCCGCCCGGGTATTAAGGGGGAAGGGGGAAAGGTAAGGAGGTTTAAAACCCTTTCCCTTTTTTTGCCGATGACATCCTCTTAACAATGAAAAAACCTACAAATTTCCCCTTCCCCCCCCTACATATCCCCTTTTAGCGGGTTTTTTTCCTTTCCTTTTGGGGTAAAAGGTCAACGCCACAAAAAGGAAAACTCTCCCCAATTTACCCCCGGAGGAAATTTTGATCGTCTTTGCGTAATTTTTTCCCCACCATTTGGGAGGGCCCCAAACCCTTTAAAATTTCTTAGGTGTTTGATAACGGATTTAAAATTTTACACCCCCATCAGGCCCAACTTTCCCCCCCCTGGGTTTGGGGAATTTAAGTCTCTCCTTTGTAAAAAGGCACCTCTCCTATCTTTATTTTTTTGGTAGGAACAATGCGGTTTTAAAATGACAATTTTGCCCAAACTCTTAACTTTTTTGGAAAACTCCCAAAAAACCCGGGCCCCCATTCGAGAAATTGAATCCCCTTAAAGGGAGCCTCCCCAACTTTTTTTGGTCCCGGGGGAGGCACCAGTTCAAAGGATGGGCTTAAAACGAATTTAAACAGAGGGGGGGGGTTTTGGGGGTTAAACCCCAATTTTTCCCCAAAATATACGGGCAGCCCCCCTTCGCCGTATTCCCGGGATGGTCGGCCTGAATCATCTCCCAAAGGGGTGGGGGGAGAGGCTTTTTTTTTGGCCCCAATCCCCCTAACTCGTTTTTCTGGGCCCCTAAGGGCCCCCCCCCTAAAGACCAGCTCTGTAGGCCCAATTAGGTTTACTCCTTTTTTTATCTGGGGAGACATTCAGAGATCAGTTCCCCTTTGGTTTCCCCCGGGTTTCCCCATGGGCATCGGTTTTTTGTGCACCCCCCTACCCCCCCCTTTTTTTCGGGGTTTTTTTGCTCGACCCCTGGCTGGGGCGAGACCTTTTCGCTTTGCAGACATTTCTGGGTTTTGGGACAAAGGGTCCTTCCCTTTGAGGTTGGAAACGCATGGGGCCCTTTAGGCTACCTCTAGATTTTTTCTAAACCTTCCGATTAATCACCCCCTTTCCTCTCTCCCCATGGACATTATTCTCTTCCCCCCCCTACTACTTTTGAAAGGGGCCCTTTGCAAGAGTGGGTCTTTTACTAGGGGGCCTTTATTTTCCCCTATATACAGGCTTTTTTAATGAGGCCCCCCCATGAGGAGCCCCGAATTTCCCCAAAAAATATTTCCCCCAAAAGGGGAAACCTACCTTGGCAAAGCCGGGGTTTCCTTATACTACTTTGGGGTTATTTGGAGGGCGCGGCCCAAGTCTTTGTTTTGTGTGGCCCAAGGGAAAGGGGAACTTTTACAAGATCCTTCTTCATTTTTTACCATAAAGACCCCCACCTTCTCTACAAGGGTTCCCCAAAACCCCCTCGGTCCTTTCTGGAGATGTGGCAATGCCCCCGGGGAAACCCCCCCCACACAAAATTTTTGGGGGTGTTTGGGCCCCGGGGCCATTTTTTGGGGGGAAGTGAGTGACCCCTTGGCGGGTCTTGGATGTGGAAAATTCCCTCAACCCCTTGCAAAACTTTTAAAATGGTCCGGGGAAAATTTACCCCCCAAGGGTCCCAAAACCAAAGGGTGATGATGCATGTTTTCACAGCGGCTAGGGGCTTGATATCGGGGAGATTTGGAAAAAAAAAAACCCCCCCAGGGGGCTTTTTTCTTGTCCAGAGAATTGGGGAAAAACCGCCGCCCTGGGTAACCCCGACGGGTTTTTAAAATAAAAAGAGTAGACCAATTTGAGAAGGGATGGGGCCTTTTGGGGAAAGGCGCCAGGACCTGAATGAGTGGGTTTCTTTTTTCTTTCCCCTTTTTCCTTCCCTCCCCCCCTCTTTCTGTCTTTTTTCCCTTTTTCTTGATTGGGTTTAATTCTTTAAAACTTGACTTAAGTTTTTCTTTTTTCATTTCCCTTTAAGGGATACGTTAGGAGGCCATCGCCGCCTTGGCCCCGGCATACACACAGGTGGGCCTCTTGCACGTTGGGTTTCCCTTTTTTTAGGGAATGGCGGAGCACGCCTCTCCTCACATTCGTGCTAAAATTTCCCCTGGAGTGCATGTCCCCCTTGCAGTGCCAGTTGGTTTTCTGTGGGGGGCACATGTTCCACGCAGTAGGATTTTGCAAATTTGCACCCCAACTGGCTTCACTTTACACGGGGCGCCCTCCTAAGAGGTTTTCTGACTCTAAGCACTAAAAACCCCCCGCCGCCCCTGTATATTTGGGAAAGGTTTCCCCCTTTTAATAAATTTTTAACGGCGTTGTATATTTTTTAAATTTTTGTTAAAACCTTTGGATGTGATGCATGTCCCTATTTTATACCTGTTTACTGAAAAAAAAAAAAATTTTTTTAATTAAAAAAAACAGTTAAAAAAAAAAAAAAAAAAAAAAGACTGTTTGAAAAGGGCAACGAAAAAAAATTGTTTTCCCCGCACCAGGTGGGGGAAAACTGAATCTGCAATAGGGGAACCCGCTTTGGGGGAGAAGAAATCAAATTTGGGAGCAATAATTAGAAAATGGAAAGACATACAAGGGGCAGTGATTTAAACTCCCTTTGATTGGGGGTCCACGCAAAAAACTCACCCCCTGGGGTCAAAATGAAACACAAGAAAAGATGAGAAAAAAACCCAAAAACCCCAAAGGGGGACCTAATGAATGACCGGGAGAGAGCTTGGGCCCAACTAACAAAAGGGTACCAACATAAAAACACCCACCCGGGCCCAAAAACTCAAATCCTTTCAGTGGGGAGAAGTGCCCCCCCTGGGTTTAAACCAAATACATGTCTGGGCCCCTCTGGGAATTTTTCTAGAAAAGGGATTTGGATATCCAGAAGAGTACTGGGGGGAATAATATGGTCAAAGAAACCAAAGTTGAACGTTTTGGGGAGAAACCAAAATCGTTTATATTTGGGGGGAGAGGAAAAAAGGGGTTTTTCATCCAAAAGAACAACATACCCCTGTGAAAACCTGGGGGTGGCAAATCATGCTGTTTTGGGGGTGTTTCTCCCGCAAAGGGACCAGGACGATGATCCTTATACATGAAAAATGAAAAGGGGGCCAAAGAAAATGGGGGATTTTAGTGGAAAAACCCCCTCCATCAGGGCATTAAAGATGAAACGTGGCTGGGTCTTTCAGCATGAAAATGATCCCAAGCACATCGCCAGGGCAACAAAGGAGTGGATTCGTAAGAAGCATTTCAAGGTCCTGGAGTGCCTAGCCAGTCTCCAGATCTTAACCCCATAGAAAACCTTTGGAGAGAGTTGAAAGTCTGTGTTGCCCAGCAACAGCCCCATCACTTCTCTAGAGGAGTTCTGCATGGAGGAATGGGCCAACATACCAGCAACAGTGTGTGCCAACCTTGTGAAGACTTACAGAAAATGTTTGACTTCTGTCATTGTAAACAAAGGATATATAAAAAAGTATTGGGATAAATTTTTTTATTGCCAAATCTTTTTTTTCCCCCATAATTTGAAATAAATTCTTCCCCCAAAATTGACAATGTTTTTTCGGGATTTGTTTTTCTTTTTGCCCTCTAGCTGGGGCTACTATGAGCAATTTTACGGCCTTAATTTTTAAAGGGGGAAATTGTTACAGGATTATTTAAATTTTTAATAGAAAGATGTATAGTTTAAGAGTATTGTAAAAAACAGGTGTCCCATTTCAAAAGGGGGTGGTACCCAATTAAGGGGTTAAAGGCAAAAAAAATTTCCGGTCTTTTTTCCGACTTTTTGGGTTTTTGTGCAGTGCACAAGTCCCCTTAAAAACCTAAGACAATTTATCCGAAAAGGGAAAGAAGAATGTGTTGCAAAGTTTGCGGGGGGGAAAAAAAGTGGGCAAAAACCCCCGGGCGCGGGATGCTGCAGCGTTTTCCATAGACCCCTTTTTGCTCATTTGGGGGTTTTTCAGACAGTAGAAAAAACCGCAAACCCCCTAAAAAACCATCTAAAAACCCCGTGCAGGGGGGAAACCCCTTTTAAGGTACTCAGTGGCATCATTAAGGGCCCTATGTTAAAAAAACACAACAAATGCATTTTTTGTAATTTCTCTCTATTAGCTTATGGAACAGAAAGGGTTTTCGTACTATTCAAACCCCAAAAAACTCTCCTAGAATATTTGATAAAAATTTTTTTTAAAGGGGATTTTCTGTAAATGTTCAGAAATCATACTTCATGTGTCATGCACCGTACAATAAGTCAATAACATTTTGCAACTACATTGGGAAGTACTTGACTTTCACATTTCTAAAGAGATCGGCAAATACAACACTTAGCAGAGGGACACTTGTGTGTTGCAAAATGCAAAGCACTGATCCAACGGGGTGGTGAACGCAGCCGCCCTTGTCTGCAGTCAGGATATCTGCCAAGCTTATTTCTGTCTAAGCATGTGATGTTTTGCAACAGAGGTGACGTGTGGGCTAATGTTTCCTACAATCCGTTGTGGATGACAAGGTGAATTGGGTCAGAAGTGCAGTTCGAGGCACAAGAACGGCAAAGTTCTAAAAAAAAATTCTAAAAATTTTAGCTAACCTAGAAGTGTAATCTGACTTTTCCTGTATAAATTACAGTGCACACTTTATAGGGATGACCCCCTTTTGGGGTTGTGGGTTTGCACCGATTATGTTTAATTTAAAAAGGGGGTTGCCCCGGGGATTCAAAGTTGTTTATGGGGGTTGTGTACCCAATGATTAAAAAAATATAAGTCCACATAGAGACGCTTACCCCGCTGTGATGAATATCCCCCATTATATGGTTCCTTTTGCATGTGGGATCCTGTTTGGGGGTCCCAACTTTTCAAATAGAAAAATAGCGGATTTCCCCGGTTCATTAAAAAAAAATTTTTTATTTTGAAAAATCGTTTAAAATATGAGCACAGTGTTTAAAATTAGCAGCTTACGCGTTTCAAATATACGGATTTTTATTCACACAAGAAATGTGAACAAGAAAAAGTATTATTCGAAGGTAAGCGCTAAATGTTATCACTGTCCCTTTTTTTTAAACATTTTTTTAAAAAATAAGTCTTTTATGTTGTGGAATCCCCTACGTTTACTATTTTAAAAAACGGCAGCCAATCCAGGCCACAACGTACGTGCAAAAGGCCACTTGGAAATGTGATTGGCTGCCATAGCCGCGAACTGAATTATTGTGCGGGGATGAATGGGGCCCGGCCACCGGGGTGGAAAGGGGGGTCCAGAGGGGGGTATGCTTTTTCTTTTAATTTTTTAAAATAATCAATGGACCAACAAGCTTTTGTAAGTCCCGTAACACCACTTTGATGAGCTGGCAGCGTTCTGTTATAACATTTGTGTTACTTAAATGGAATCTTTCAGGTGCTATTTGCTACCCAGAGAGCAGAACAGAAGAAGAGTAGTGCAGCTATGAAATCCTGCTCCAAATCATTGTCTCCCAGCTGTTCCAGAGCCAAAGCACTATCCCTGATGCATCCCCGTCTTTTCCTGGGCAGGGTTTTGCCGGTTCCAGGAAAAGGGTTACCCCTCAGCTCCCTATTAAAAGGGCTACTAATCCACTGATTGAAGCAGGAGATGTTTATCTAAAGTCCCCAGACATTTGAATAAAGTAAACAAAAGTAAACTGTCTCCCTTTTTTTGTTAGAAGTAACACTCAAGCTTCAAAACTGAGCAGTTTGTGGATGAACATTCCTGTTTCAGATAAAACAAAAAAAACACGGGAGGCAGCAGAGCGGTCGGTAACCTAAAGAAATAGGGGAAATCAGCTGAAAAATCCCCTTTTTTCTCAACAAATATAAATCCCCAAAAGAAAAAATATAGAAAAAAATCTTCATTTACTGTTCCCTACATATTGAAAGCTAATCTTTGGAGTGAGACAACCCCTTTTAGAGACAGCGAGTGGTGTCTACCCCACCCACATACAGTAATTGACAGCTCTCCATATTGTAATAGTGCATGTACACAGCAAACTATCAGTCATTGTATGTAGGCGGAGTCAGTAGTACTTTCAGTTTCACTTTTAATATTTTCTCCGCTGCTTTTTACTAGAAATCCTGCTTCAAATCATATAAACCTTTATATCACAGAGCTCAGCTTCTCTCCCTCATAAACCATCTAACAGGTGGTAACACTATTTTGGGGGAACGTATATCTTAGCATTAAATGTTCAACATTAAGGGCTGTGCCGGATATCTGGCGTCTCTTCAGCCCGATATCAGACGCAGCCCCATTTATACATGTTTAAATCTCCTGCACGTTCTTCTCGGGCGTATTACATAGCGGGAGGTGGGGCGCACTAGAACCGTAGTGAAGTTACATAAGTATAGCTTCACTACGGCATTTCTAGGTGCATTACAGCTGGAACAGCTAGACCACTTTCAAAGTGGTATACCGGATCCAGAAATGTCATACAAGCGCTAGAATGCACCTGATTTATGATCCGCTGTAGAGCAGGTTCATAAATCAGGCGCATTCTATGCCATTATTATGCGCATCTAATTTGGCGTTCATGCATGTCGCCCTAAATGTTTACGTTTTGGGGGAAAATGCAAAGAAAGAAGAATAAGGAAAAAATATTACACCAATACATTTTTCCTTTTATTTGGTGGAAGAATGATGGAATAATAAGCCAGTGAGCTCCCTTTCTTTATTTTCATTTCTTAGATTGCCGAGATGCTTTCCTGCCTGCATTATCACTATGCATACTGGTCCCTATGGGTTGTCCAGGTTAAAAAAAAAATGTAATTGCTGCTGCTAGAACATAAAAATAAAATGATGATAATAATAATCATCAAATCCTTACCTCCCCACTCACCTCTGCTCTCGGCGGGTGTTTCGCTCACTTCCTGGACCCGGCAGGGAAATGCTTCACCGTTCAGAGCAGTGATATCAGGAAAAGATATGTGATCTCTGCAGCCAGTGACTGCAGCAGTGACATCCCACTTATTGGCCAGGAAGTTCATTGAGGACCTGGCGAGAGCAGTGGCAGTGCTAGAACGGAGGCGAGTGAGGAGGTGGGTATAACATTTTGACAACCCCTCCATCGATCCTCCACAGAAAGGGTTCACACACTGCGAAATTTTCGCAGCGGTCAGGTGCACATGGCGTTGGGGCCTGTGATTGGCTGAACCTGTCACGTGAACGTTGACAGCTACAGCCGGGATCACCAGGACGGCCGCTGCGACGGTACAAAAGTGTCCAGGAGGCAAATATTCTTCCAGTCTTCGATTTTTCAGTGTGCCCGGACAGACAAACAAGCATTTTTAAGTGTCAGAGCTCCCCTTTAAATAGATACTTTATTAGTTGCAGCAATGTTTCCACTGAATATTTTTGGCTAGTGAAGGGGCAGTTGGGCATCTGGGCGCTGTGTCCTCTAAACTGGGTAATCCAAAACAGCAGCCAATAAATACGGACATACAGTGATAAATCAGAATATCACAGTCGTAGTGCGAACAAGTGGTTTAAAATATAACTTTTAGTAATATAAATCTGAAAAAAGATTTGAATTCAAATCACTACTTATCATCCAGACAGACAGCAGTAATCACATTCTGAAAGTCAAAAAAAATTCCATAAAGGAAAAACTTACAGTTTTGCTGGTATACTTGTGTAATTAAAGGGGTTGTATCATTACATTAAATGGTCTCCAGAATAAGGGAACAGTGAAAACAAGCAACTTTGCAATTGGATGTCATAAGCAAAAGCTGTCTTGTTTTTCACTTTTCCCCCTTTATTTTTTTTTGTGTTAAAAAATTTTTCCCCAGTGCTGGTCGGTTTCCTACCTCCTTTCATTTCATTGGCTGAGGGCCCTTTACAATTTACATTCAGGGGGAGCGCGCTTCCTCCCCTCTCTCACTCAGAATAAGGGGCCCGAAAACCCAATTTCATTTCTGCACAGCCAGGAGCTGCACAGAACCCCGGCAGCTGCTTCTACAATCAGGGAAACAGCAAAAATGGTGCTGGTTTCCCCTTTAATGCTGCTGCGTGTAAAACATAGAAGAGAGACAGATCTGGGGCGCGCTGCAGGAGTTCTTAGAGACTGGATTTTAAACTGTTAACAAACCTCCAGTTTGCGGAGGGGGAAGAAGAGATCGGCTTGATTTTCCAAAAAAGACTGTCTAGACTGAATGCAGCTTTAAAAAATAAGTCTGCATGGGGAGAGGAATGAAACAGGGGACATGTGGAGCACACGGACTCGGGAAAGCGAGCAAAAACAGGGGAAGGGGGGGATGTTTCTTCCTCCTTCATTTAAAGGGAAACACTAAAGCTGGGAGGGGAAGAAACCCCCCTGGTTTTTCGGGAGCTGAGAAACAAAAAGCTACAAGAAAAAAAACGAACTGATGAAGCAATACATCCCCTTTAACTTTCTCATAGTTAGGACAATTCACCGGGTTTAGTGGACCAGAGCTTTTAGATTATCCAGGTTGCTATAAAGGATCAAAAAAGAGGGGTGTAATTTCTCCCCCTATTAAATATTTAATAAATTAACCCCTGATTATATCACTTCACGTTTCCCATCGTCCCAAAAAGGGAAAAAGGGGGCCCCCCCTTTAGGGCCCCTTATTGCCCATAGAATTTTTCCTAAAATTTGATCTATAGCCCCAAACATATATACCTCATACTAAACACCAAACAAAGCCCCCAAACACTTTTTGTCCCCCCCCGTCTTCACAGAGGGTTTTTAAAGGAGAAAATGAAAGAAAAAGGAGACTTTTGGGAATAACCCCCCAGGAGAGGGTCGGGAAAATTCAGATGGGGCCTCAGTGGGATCTTTTGGATACAGTTGCCCAAATTCGGGGAAATACGTCATAGCTTTGGGGGGAAAGATTAAAACCTTCTTTTTGGGATTCTTTTAGGGGACCTGGTTAACAAAAAAGCTTTGGGGCCCCAACTAAGACCCGATGAATTTCCCAAAACGACCCAAAGTAAAATTAATTACAAAATTAAATATACCAGCAAAAACTAGGTTTTTCCTATAGGGGAATTTTTTTTTTGCCCTTTTCAAAATGCGATTACTGTGTCCTTTCTGGGGGGGGATGATAAGTGTGTTTTTTTGGAATTTTTAATTTTTTTTTTGAAAAAATATTAAAAAAAGTTTTTATTTTAAACCACTTGTTAGCACAAAGGGACTGTGTATTCTGATTTGCTTTAGCTAGTTTGGTCCATTTTCAATACGTTGAAATTTTGTTTATTTTTTTTTCTTTCTGGGTAAAAAATAGCTTTGAAAATTTGACAGGGTTTTTTTGAAAGGTTAAGAAAAAATTTATTGGGATTTTGGGGAGGCATTTAAAAAAACGTCCCGTATCTTTTGGTTTTTAGCAATGTAAATAGGTTAGAGCCCGGGAAAAAGGGGGAATTTCAGCGAACTTTTTTTGGGGCAGTTTTAAAGGGGCTAGTTTAGAATCCCCGGGGTTTTCTTGGGGAAATTTAAAAGGGGGTTTAAAGGCAGTTTTCCTGGTGGTCTGGGAAGGGAAAGGGGGTCACTGGGAAGATTTTCCAAAAAAAGGGGGGGTAGCACTGTCCCTTGTTTTGAAAACTTGTCCTAACACCGTGAAGCTTGCACTGAAAATCCACAGTTGTATCTATGACCATGCAGGATGCTTATGTCTGATCTCCAACAAGAAGGCTTAAGTTATGTTTTACCTGCCCGGGACAAAAAAAAAAAGACTGAAAAAAAAATTACTAAAAACGTTTTTATTTAAACGGGGGTTTTCTGTCCCGCCCGTCAAAAACCCCTGAAAAAAAGGCCGTTTTTTTCCGCGATTTGCGGGGGTTTGTGTTTTTTTAAGCCTGTTTTTTTGTGTATGGGATAAATTAAGCCCCTTGGCTGTAAAATTTCCCCCTAAAAAAGGGGGGCATTTATGCATTTTTTTGTGATCTTGTAGTCGTTTTATGGTTTTAGTGCTTAAAAAAGTTCTTTGTTTGTCGGGCCCCCAAAAAACATTTTTTAAAAAGATTTTGGTTATAAAAATTATTTTTACAGATTTTGGGGCTAATAAAGTTCTTCACCTTTGTCGCCCCCCCCAAAAATTTTTTTTAAGGCTTTTGGGGTATATTTGTCCATTTGTTTACAGAAATTTTTGGGGCTAAAAACATATTTTTTTGGATTTTGACGCTAATAAAATTATCTCGCTTTGACGCAAAAAAAAAAGGAGGTTTTTTTTTTTTTTTTTTTTGGGGAAAAATTTTGGTTTCTTTTTTTTAAAATCCTTTTCTTTTTTTAACCAAAAAAAGGGTTTTTTTTTTTTTGGGTGTTTTTTTTTTAAAAAAGTTATTTTTCGCTACTGACGTTAAAAATTTGTTTAAAAGGATTTTAGTCGGGGGTTTTTTTTTTTTTTTTTCAGATTTTGGGCAAAAATTCTTTTCTTAACTTTATTTTGCGTTAAAAAAGTATTTCAGGGGGGCGTGGTTTTTGCCAAAAAAAGCGACGGGCAGCTAGTGTGTGTTTTCCCCTCGGGACCAGCATTTTAAAGCAGGGAAATTGGGCTTTTAAGGGGGAAAAACCCGGGCCCAAGAAAAAGCTGAAAACCCTGGCCCCCCTTGTTTGCCCCCGCCAGGATCGCCATATCCAACTTTTTCCCACCCCTTTTAAAAAGGGGGCTTGAGGAAGAGGGCTCTCGTTCCCGCGCGAAAGAAGGGGGCCGGGGCGCATTTTTGGGCCCCCCTCCTTTCTCCCCGGGGCCCCCAAACCCGGGGCCACTCAGCGCTCCAACAACGCACCCAAAAGACCCCCAGACCAAAGCACTGGGGAACCCCAAACCTTCCGCACCCCGGGCAACTACTGCGCGGCTGACGGGCAGAAAAGACGCGTGGAAGGGTCATTCCGGAGCCCTCCTGAAACCCGAGCGCAGCGGCCCCCCCGGGAAACACCCTGCGAAAACATTTAAAGGGAACGGAGCAAAGAAATGGACGTCCCCGTTCGGGGGCAGCAAACCCCAAAGAGAGGTCAGGTCCGGGGGGGGGGAAAATTACCCTGAATAAATCAAACAGCCCCCCCCAGCAGAGTCTACCACCTGCCCCCCGGGCCTAAAGCACGGGACTGGCCGTGCGGGCCCCCCAGGAAGGCCTTCAGCCAAAAACCGCCAAGGGGGGACAAGCCCGACTAACGGGGCACGGGGGGACATCAGCACCCAGATTCGGTGGACATGCCCCTTGGCACATGGGAAGTGGCCCCACTATTTTTTTCCTGGGGGCGTTTGCGGGGGGGCCCTAAAACAGGGGCCCTCCCCCCAAATTATACCCCTGCCAGGGACCTTTTGCAGTTGACGATCGCGGAGGCCGGGGTGGGGAGCACGTCTCCCCATCTTTCAGCAGTTGAAGGGGCCCCCAATTTTTCTCCACCCAGTCCCCTGCTACATCTAGGCAACAAATGCCGCCCACTCCCTTTTTGGGCCCGGCCCAAAAGGAAGGACTTGGGGAAAATCCCGCCCTGCGCCCACAGGACCCGCAGTCCCCCATTCCCAAATTTGGGGGGGACCTAAAGGGGTTGGGGCAACGCCGGGCCCCGACCGAGGAAAAAACGGGGCTGGGGAGTATGCAGGGGCCCTTTTCCACCCCCCAAACGGGCCCCCCGTGCCCTGACCCGTCGGGTTCTCCCCACCCCAGCCCCGTCCCGTTACATCTAATGCACAGGGCAGCTTTCGTGGGCTTCAACCCCCTTAGCTCTTAAACTTGGGGGGGGGACCCCTATCCTTTCCCCCGGGGACAACGAATGGCCAGGGCCTTTCTTCCACAATCGCCTTGGGCCGTCTTCAATTAAACCCATTACCGGGGCCCTTCATTTCCTTGGCCGCCCAAACTGCCTGGAAGCCAACCCAGAGCTCAAGGTCTTCTTTGCTCCTGCCCCACTAAGCGGGGACATGCAGCTTATGGTTAAAGGATGAAAACAAGCCTGGCGCCAAAAATTTGGGAAAAACCGGTCGTCGAAGGGTAGAAAACCTCCGGAACGGGGGGAATTTAGAGAAAAACCACGAGCCCAACAGTTTTCCCCTTTATCAAAATTGCAACCGCTATGTCGGAACAAAGCTTCACCCCTTAAACCCAAAGTTGAAACTTGGATGATTTAGAAAAACCGTAACCGTCGAAACAACATTGGTGAGAGGTCTACCAGGTCTGTTAAAAACGGCAAATGTTTCCCCGCCCCTTGACAAAAATTTTATAAAACTTTTAAGGGGGGCCCCTTGAGGGGACATTTACGAATTCGATAGGCCCTTTTTTGGGCCGTTGGCCACAAAGTCGGACGCCCCCCGTCCAGGGGACATAATTCCCGGGAAAAACCCCCTAACTCATTTCAAGGAGGGGAGATCGGGGCAAAAAAGCCCCGCATAATGAAACCCATGGGGAATATAAAGGGGGTAAAAAACAGGGCCTTTTTTCGGGATCTCTACGCCGCTCCTCCCCCTGAGAGCGGGCAACTAGGACGCTTTTAGCAGTCCCCCCAAGGGCTAAAAAACTTTTTCTACAGATGGGGGTTTCCCATTCTCCCCCCGGGTAAAATCACCAAGAAAACAGTTGCCCTTTCAGGTCCCAGGGGACCTTCCTCCCCTTTTTACTCCCTTTCCCGGGGAAATTCTGCTTTTACCCCTCCCCGGGACTGGCAATGCCCCAACCCTGATGGGGACTGCCACCATGAGCCTCTTCCCCCCGGAACCTTCCCCTTTAAAAACCCCCAAAAACCACGAGGGGGGGGAGAGGGCCCCGGGAGCCCCCGGGAAAAACCCACCCCTCCAGGCTGGCCCCCACCATGCCGGGGGGAATCGCCCGCTGCTGGGATTAAAACCTGGGGGACTAAAAACCCCCCCCCCTGCTACCCTTTTTTTTTGGGTGGAATGTCCTTGCCTTTCTTTTTTGTTTCCCCATTGACTCTGATTTTTTTCATGGGCTTGGGGCCCCGGGCCCCCCAATGATTTTTTTTTCCTTTGATAGCCACACTTTTGTTTACTGAGCTGTTTTGTCGGTAATGCCCGGAAATTTGTAGTTTAAATTCGATCTAGGTTAAACCCTCCCTTTGAGCTGTGCCCCATTGAAAATAGTTACTGTTGCAAAAGCATAATTTCCCCTTAACGTGAAGGGATTTAATTCCCCAGAGAAAAAAATGGGAAAATTTTCTGTTTTCCCCCTGCCCAACAGAAATCCCGGTAGTCTGCATTCGGGGGGAAACCCTTCTCCTCGCCCCCAAATACCCCAACCCAAACCCGAAATCAAATTATTCCCTCCCTGGGGTCATAACATCGGGGCCCCGACCCGAAAGGGGGAAAAGGGAGTGGGCCCTTTTTTCCACAAGTTTTAAACCAGTTACTATCTTGGACACTTTTCAGTGAGGGACGACGCTGGGCGCAAATTTTGGAAGTTTAGCTTGCGGGGCCCAAAATTTACCTTTGGCAAAATTTGTCTTCCCAAAAAACAGGGCAATTTTCCCTTTCCCCCTCCCCAAGGGTTTCCGGGGACAGTTCCCCTGCTTTGCCCCGGGCCATTTTTTAATGTGTGGTGTTCTAACCCCCCCTTTAAAACCCCTCCCCCAAGACCTTTCCAGGGGCCCCGCCTCATAAACCCGCTTCCCAAAACCTCAACAAATTTTAAATAGGTGTCCAGGGAGCTCCACCCTTAGGGGAAAATGTTTGGGGGATTTCCTAAAACCCGCGGGGCCCGGGGGAATACATGTTTTACTCTTTTCCCCAAAACTCCTATAGTCGAAACGACTATTTTTCCCCGAAAACACCCTCCCCGCCCCTTTGGAAACTGTTCTGTGGGGAACTTCTTCTTTCGGACCATGCCCTTTTATTGAGCCCTTTTCCCCTTTTCCCGGGGATATAAACGCCCCTTGCCTTTGCTTTGGAAGTTAAAAGGGGCGCCCTTTTGGGAACCCCCTTTGGGTCTTTCGGGATTTAAAAAACACACCTTTGATATTCATCTCAAACGAAATCGTGACTCAACTCCCTACAAATTCAATGGGAGGCCCTTAAAGGAAACATTGCGGGGAACTTTTTTTAAAGCATGGGCCGCGCATTAAGAGAGACCCCCTCTGCTAAACCCAGTCCTTTGGGGATTCAGCTATCTTCTCAAGAACCCCATAAAAAATCATCAGGTTGGAGCCCAGATCTGAGGCTCTCCCCGGGAGCGCAGGGAAAGGTTTACTCCACTGAGGAAAAACAAGCATAAAAGTTTTTCGTCTTTTATGCTTTTAAGCTCCTTCTAAAACCTGGAGTAAAAAAGCAGGGCAAATTCCTCGCACGTGAAACTTGGGGAAAAGGAGGGCAGCTCTTTTTGCCCCTCGAAATTACGACCCGGAGGGGCGGATGCCACATTAAGGGAAAGGGACATTTTATCTATTTTCCTTAAATTTTATTCCTCTTTATTAAACCCCCCCCCAACCCCAGTTTAACACCACTCTCCTTCAGTCCTACCTGCAAAAAAACAGCCCCCCCGGGAAATTTTGGGCCCCAAATCCCCGACCCCCCCGGGAAAGGAAACCCTTCACGCGGGGGAACTTCAGGTGCGATATCTTCTTGCCCTCGGGCAAGAGCCTGGCCCGGAGGGTTTATAGGGCCCCTTTTTTTTAAAACTCTAAGGGGAAGATTTTAACGGGACCCCTCCTTGGAGTTTTCAATGGGGGCTTTCCGAGACCCCTTTTGACCCAGCTTTCCTGGGGGCTATTAGTTTTCATTCCAAAGAGGGAAAAGACCCCCCGCTTTGTCAGAGCTATCACCCCATAAACTCTAATTAAAACGAAAGCAAAGCTCTTCCTTTAAAAAGTTGCCCCTTAAAAACAAACCCCTTTTTTGGATTTCCCCATCCATCCGGGGCCAGGGGAGGGTTTTGTTCCTCCCGGGGGGCGGGGGGCAATACCTCAAGACCTTCTCTCTTCTCCAAAAACGGGCCCCTCTAAAAAAGAAACCCCCGCCTTTTTTTATTTTGCCCGGACGCAGAAAGGCATTTTACCCCCGGTTGGCGTGGCCCTTTTTTATTGGTGTCCCGGGGAAACGTAGGGTTTGGGACGAAATGTGTGGGAGGGAAATTTTGTCACTTTATACAAACCCCCCCAAGCTCAAAATACAAATTTAAAGGCTCCCTATCTGAACCCCTTCCCCAATAGGTAATGGAACCCCGGAAAGGGGTGCCCCCCCTCCCCCCCCTTTTTCTCCTGGTATGGAAAAACTTGTTTCAGGCTTTTCCCCGGGGAAAAAAATTTTTTCAGGGACTCCCAGGTCGAGGACATGCATTTCAAAAGTGCAAATTTTCTTTATGATTTTCTTCCCTTTTTGACCCAACCCTTAAAACCCCATCCCTCCCCGGGTTATTAAAAGACCCTAGAGGAATTTTAGTTTGGTTTAGTTTTACCCCCAAAATTTTAAAATGGCCAAAAGCTCCCCTTTTTAGTTTTTTTCTCCCGGGGGGACACCTCCCGTCTTTTTTGAAAAACCCTTTTTCCTTTTTCCCCGGGGGGAAAACAACCTTCAAAAATCTCCCGGGGGTTTCACGTTCCATTTTTAGACCTGTTTAAAATCTTTGATTTTAAAAAATTTTCTTTCCCATGCTCCCAGGATTAAAACAAGAATTTTTTTGAGGTGGGACAAAAACGGGATTTTTCCCGGATTGGGGGGATTTAAAATCCTCAAAATGAAAATTTTTTACCCCCTGTTTGTACCCCTTTTTTGGGCATCCGTTTTAAACCTAAAAAACCCTTTTTTTCCCAAAAATCTGCGTAGAATGGGGTTTTCAATTTGTTTGGGCACTTTGGGCCAAAACCCCGGGAAAGCTGAAGGGCCAAAATAACGCGCCCCAAAACTGAGGGAGGTTTTTTCTCTTCCGGCTTTCAGTCCTACTATCTTTTCCGGTTGCTGTGGCATACTTGACTTTCCCTTTCAACCAAAAGAATATTAAACTTTTGGGGGCGCCCTGGGAAAAAAGTTGGTATTAAAGTCCAATAGCGGCTTTTCCCCTTTGGGTTTTCCCCCCTGTTGTAACCAAAAAGCCTTCTCCCCTCCCTCCCTAAATTTCCCAAACACTTCGGTTTCCATAGGAGGGTTATTTCTTTAAAAATGAAAATTTTTTACTTCAAAGGGGGCCCCTATACCCCTATTTCTGGGAAAATCGGTGACTCCTGAGCCTCTCTTCAGCAATCTTTCCCCCCTATACGGGGTTAGTGCCCTGTCCCCGGGGTTTTATGGAGGGCTCTCTGGGGGTACGTTGAAGAGTTTTGAGCTGGTGGGTGCACCGGGGGGCAAACGTGTTCGCTAGGCTTCATACTATCAAAATACGCAGTCTTTATTCGGGAAAGGAGACAGTCTCTGGGGCTTACACCGGGCCCCTCACTTTCTTTGAAACAGGGTGCCTGGGTAGAAATTCAGGGAAGTCCCCTTCGAGTCTATTGGTCTTCTTTTCTTAGAGATAAATCTGGGGAGGGAATCCCCTTTTAAAAAGGGGTGGGAGGGGAGAAATTTAATTTTGACCTTTTCGACCCGGGGGGTTGGGAAAAGGCCTTTCACCCAAAAAAAATTAAATCCTTGTTTCCCCCGAGCACACGAATTGAGCTTTCAAAAAAATTTTCCAGTTTGGGACCGGGTTCCTGCCCTGGCCCGAAGGCCCCTGAACCCTCGCCCCCGATGTGTGTTGGGGGGGTTTAGGTCTGAGAAAGGCATTTTTGGGCCCAAAATCTGGTGGGGGTGTTTGGGGATACAAACCCTTCCCGGGTTTAAGGTGATTTACATAACCTTTCAGTTTTACGGGGATAAACTTAGAATAAAAATTTTCCCCCCTCCCCCTCTTTAATTTTCCCCTCCACAAAAACTGAGGAGGGGCACCCTGGCTTTTCTAATCCGGCAGCAAAAACCCGGGCATCCCGCCTATGGCTTTTTCCAAAAGCCTGTCCCCTCTTTTACAAAATGGGGTTTAAAGGGGATCCCCCTGCTGCAGAGAAAAGGAGGCGTTTAGGCAGGAAAACCCCCCTCGCAATACAGTAAGTTTCCTTTCTACCTGGGAGGACTGGTATCCTTTTGCAGAAAAATTTCTTAAACCCTTCATGATGTAGGGAAAGGGTCTCCACCCACCTTACCCGCTTGGGGTATTCCCCAATACCCTTTAATACCCGGGAAAGCCCCTTTTCCCTTTTTGATGGTGTCTTTGAAAACCCACTGACAGTTTGTGTTTGTTTTTTCTTCAAATAATAATTTAAACTTTTTTTATATAGCGCCAACTTTTTTCCGCCAAACACTTTACAATATAGAGGGAATAAGCACAGACAAAAAAGACATTACTAATAAAAAAGTATGACAAATGAGACCCCAAGGGGGGTTGGGGGGGGGGCCCTGCTCGCAAGAGCTTTCAATCTATTAGGGTGTATGGGTGAAAAAAAAAGGGTGACAAGTGTTGGTTTTCAAAAGGAAACAGCCTGTTTCATAAAGATGGGGGGAGTTTTACATAAAATGTGGATGAAACCTTTCCATACCAACCCATTAATTATATACGATAAGTGCCTGTGGGTGCCAAAGTGAGGGAAATGTAAGAACCTGTGCAGGGAAATTTTGGGGGGTTGGGCAATTAGGGATTTTGTTTGGGTTGTTTTAAAATGATGTTTTTATGTTTATTGGTTCTCTTGGTCTGTACTTCTCGTTTCCGTAAATACCTAGGGGCCCTATTCCTGTTGGGCCCATGCCCAAAAACGTAAATATTTGATCCCGTGAAATTTGGGCATTTCCCCCTGGGGAGAGATGGGTTTAAAGATCCCCTCTCGGGGCCTGGTTTGTCCCCGGGGCGCGGACCCTCCTCCCTCTCACCTTTTGGAATCCCCATTGGGTACTATCTCTTTGACTTGGACAACATTGACAAATTTATGTTTGCCCGGGCCCTTAAAATGCCCATGTAAAAATCCCCAAGTTGCCCATGCGGGGTTCTTTCCCCCGCTTTGCATGTTAAAAAAAACAAACACAGGGAAACCTTATGATTTTGTTAAAATTTTCATAAAAAATAGGGTCTGCTGTCTATTTTGGGAAAGTTTGAAAAATTTTCCCTTACCTCAAATAAAACCTTTTGAATAAGAAAAAAAAGAAAAGTATTTCAGCGCCAAAATCCGTAAATAAACAGATTCTGGTACCAAAATCCATAAAAATAAAAAAAAAATTTGCTTAGGGAGATAACTTTATTAGCGGCAAAATATGTTAAAAGGATTTTAGCAACAAAATCCGTAAGTCGTTTTCCCAGCGTTTTTAGAAAACGAAAAACGCTGAAAAAACTGACCTTTTTCTGTGCAGTGTAGACAAGCCTTAATTTATGGGAAAACAGTGCTTAAGTCATGTGCGTAATTTTAAAACAGACACAGTTGCTTTAAAATTCCCCCAAAATTTGAAAAAACCGTTCTTTATCACTGTGCTTTAAGCAGCGCAAAACACCTTCAATCTCCTGTTTCTGTAAGAAAAAGGTTATTCCCCAAGAGAAGCAATTTTAAGTCACGTAACACAGTTTAAACTTTTTTTAAAGGTTGACGTGAAGATGTGGTTCCACAGCAGACATCCAGAAGGCACCTCAAAAAGTATCAATGAAAAGAAAACTGGAGGAAAATCAAAAAGGGAGCAGCCTCCTTACCCCCAAGGTGGTCCTTAAAAACCCCAATCGAACTGACCCTTGACAAACCTCAGCACAAGACTGGATTTTCCCACAGCCATGTCTCCAAGCAATACCAGTTTGAACTGGCAGATTTTTGTCTGGCCCACTCCATTAGCCCTTGTACTTGCCCTGCTAGCCATGGTGTCCACTGTTTCCAGTAATTTGTCTTCTACAGTACTTTAATAGGAAAAATTTGCCGTCCAGTTACACGAGATCCAAAGTCACCTTCAGGAAACCTCTGCCGAAAGAAGAAAGGTTTTTTTTGGTTACCTTTCAAATTAGTTATCCAAAACGCAAATTCTTTGGATTGTCGGATTGTTCTACTGACGACTGGTTTGGTTAAAACCCTTTTGATTAAAACATAATATTGCAAACAAAATTCCTTAACGTTTCATTGGCAAGCGGCCAACACAAATGGGAAAGGGGTTTTAGTGGGTGAATTTAAAGGGGTTGAAAAAGATACTAAAGGACGTTTTTGATTCGGACCAGTAATGCGGGCAAAAAGTCATAGTCATGAACTAAAACTAAGCGATTTCGTTGGTGTACATCAGGCCATGAATATGATCGACAGGATCCACACAATCCGCAGTGTGGAGGGAAGGTAGGGCTAGCTGGAATGCTGTGGCTCCTTCAATGTGGTTCTATTCACAATAGTGCTCCTGTACATGCAGCTGCAATTGGGCCTATACATACATGTGACTACAGCGGGGTGTGCCCCGAGCTGCAAAACCTCATACACAAATATGCCGGCATATATGGCACAACAGTGAAGGGGATTGGACACTAACTGGAACTTCAATTTGATGGCTGGTGGTGGTAGATCTAGATCAAAAAACATCAGTCCTGAAAAAGGCCGTCAGCTCCTGAAAAAGGCCGTCAGCTCCTGAAAAAGGCCGTCAGCTCCTGAAAAAGGCCGTCAGCTCCTGAAAAAGGCCGTCAGCTCCTGAAAAAGGCCGTCAGCTCCTGAAAAAGGCCGTCAGCTCCTGAAAAGACCGTCAGCTCCTGAAAAAGACCGTCAGCTCCTGATAAAACGTCTAAAACTCCTGAAAAAGGCCGTCGGCTCCTGAAAAAGGCCGTCGGCTCCTGAAAAAGGCCGTCGGCTCCTGAAAAAGACCGTCAGCTCCTGAAAAAGACCGTCAGCTCCTGAAAAAGGCCGTCAGCTCCTGAAAAAGACTGTCAACTCCTGAAAACATTTATCTTGCATGTGACAAGTGCAGCCAATCACGGGGCACAACATCATGTGCATGCGACCACTGTGGCCTGTGATTGGCTGCAACCGTCACATTTTTGGAACACCCGGGAGATTATAAAGTATAAGGCTATGTCAATATTATAAACTAGAAGGCTGTGTCTACACAGCAATGTTAAAATGCCGTCCAAAATCTGACGTCATTATAACATTGGTGGACCACGTTTTCTAGTGCGGGTTTGCGGATTTTGGACGGCTCAGTATATTGACTGCATGATTAAAAATCCCGCGGAATTCAGTGGATTTCAAAACTGACCGGGAAAAAATATGTGCGGTGTAGACTACAGCTCGGATTTTCTACTGCTGTCTATGGGGCACTGGTTACAGTCGGATTTTCGACAGATCCTAAATACCAAAATCGCCCAAAAGCTGACCAAAAACTAGCGCTGTGTGGGCGTAGCCTAAAAGATCTCAGACATTTTACTTCTTGTAGTAACGTTTCCTGCCTCACTGGTCTTAGACAATAAGACATGGTGATGCTGACCACAGCTGTCCTTAGGGCTGATACTTCCTGAACCTAATTTTACGCATTTATCTTATGTATCTACTGTAGACCTTCCTTCCACAGAGGAAAGAGATAGTAAATGTGTAACAGACTTTTAACTAAAAAGATTTAGAAAAAAAAAACAAAAAACAACGAGGGAAAATTTTGTGAGATATCGAAAAGCCACAGTTTTCTCTACGGACCCCAAAGCCGGGTGGTATTGCTTGGACAGGCTGCTACTAGAAATCCCTGACTGAGCAGAGCACCATAGATTTCAATGGGCCTTTGTTTCGAATGTGGAGTCAGATTTTCTGTACTGGAAATCTCTGAGCGACACCAGAAGAGCCACGATTGTCATCCACAGCTGTGGTGCGGTACTGGCGGCCCAACAGCTATTGAGAAATAGCCCCAAAAATTAATCATTCCCACAGACACCAAGGGCGACATGAACGGGGCTGTGTGAGTTTTCTAGCATAAAAAAGCTTTAGTAGACCTGTTCTATAGATCTATGAATAGTCGCATTCCAAACTTCGACACGTTAAGAGCCGGCGTGACACTTTTTAATGCCCCAAAGATTAGGGGCGTTCTGGGGGAGTCACACCACATTCTTAGAAGTAAACACATTTATGATTCTTTGATGCCAAACTTTGCCGCAGAAGAGTTAGAACAGCCAGACCAGGGTAAAGGTGGTGCCTGAGCCAGACTTGTCGTATTAGCACTAGACTGCGCGTGTATGTATGACCTGCAGAAGAACAGCTCCATACATTCTGGCGCAGTCTATACTACCTGCTTTTTATGTTAAAGATCTTACAAAAATAAGTAGCTTTGAAATATGTGTCCATTTACAGTGTCCTACTTATTCCCAGATATCCCCTCTTGTATGGGCTGCATCAGCCCCTCAGGTCACTATAGGTACAGACCTGTTAGATCTCTTCTGATAGGCTGCCAGCACTGGTCGCTATAGCTACAGACCTGGCTTCTACTGCAGCCTAGTAGAAGCCAGTAAACACGCCCCTGAATTCAAAATGAAACCAAGAAAACAGGACTGAAGTAAGATGAATCAGTGTAGTGAGACAACCCCTTTAAAGCTATTTAGAACGGCCTGTCTGCACCAATGTTCATACATGTCGCCCCAAATGAGGTAAAATGTTAGAGTAGGTACCTATCTGAAATGAGGTCATCTTGTTTTGGTGGATGGGCTTTCGCAATTTTGATAAAAAATGAGCATTAAGAACCTCTCATTTGCATGTATTCTAACAGTAGCAGAAATGCATATTGAAACAGTTCTTAAGTTCCTTTTAACTGTCTCCCAGTGCTTGTAGAGCACTGCCGATACCGTATTTTGTTGTGTCTGTATTGCTTTTATGCCACACAAGCGTGCACCTATATAAAATAGTTTTGGATGTGCTGATGAATTTTTATTTTTGGATTAATCATAAGGTTTTTCACAACAGGGGGCAGCAAGTTGTACATGAAGGATAGGACTACACAGTAATTTAAAATGCCGCCCAAAATCTAACGGCATTTTCACATTGCTGGACCACGCCACACCAGCGTTTTTTTGTGGTCGAATTTCGGATTCCCAGCGGCCCAGTACATTAAGTCTGAGGGAATCCGACGTCATCCCGATGTAATGTGCAACATGTTCTATATTCCGCCGCATGGTTTTCGTTTTAGTAAATCCATGCTGTGTAGACTACAGCACGGATTTTCTATTAAAGTCTACACAGCGCTGGGTTTGGTTGTTTTTTTAGTGAGTTCAAAATACTGATGCCGCCGAATAACCGACCAAAATTCTGTGCTGTGTAGACCTAGTCCAAGGGTATGTTCACATGCCATATTGCGGCGCATACTTCTAAAATGCTCTGTGCCGGCTCCCATAGAACATCACCTTCCATGGTGCGTAAGCGCAGGAAAAAAGCGACAATGCACTTCTTTCTCCCGGCACGTAATACGCGTCAGGGAAAACAGCAGGTATGAGAGCTGTGAATTATCGTATTTGCGATCTGTACTTCGGACATATTGCAGGGCAATTAGGCCCGTAGCATGGCCAGCAATTACGCAGTGTGAACATACCCTAATGCTATAAAGCGAAGCCCCACATTTATAGACTTTTAGCTAAGTACACCATTATTTAGATTTCTAAAATTGGATCAATGTACCACTATGTATTCTACATCCCTTGACAGACCACTTTTTTGTGTTCAGTATTAAACTCCCAACTCATGATTGTCTTGACTTTTTGGGTATGTTCACACGGCGTGTATTGTCGCGCAACTTGCGTTGAAATACCTGGTAAAATACGCTTCAAACAATGTTCAGAGCACGTTTCATTACTTCCCATGTAAAATACCCACCATCGGTCACAAGACGCGTATTTTACAAGTGTAACTGTGTCGCATATTTCGCTACCCTTTTACTCACGTAAATTCAAGTGCTTTGTCGCGTTTACGTGAGTAAAAGCCGTATAGAAACAATAGAGAAGTGTATTTCCGATGTGTAAACGCACTGCTTCAGGTGTGTTTTGAAGCAGATTTGAAAGCGCATTTTGTAGCGTAAATTTAAAATTCAAAACTCGCTATGTGAACATCCCCTTCATTGCTTTCATTCATCAGAGCTGGGAAAGCAAACAGCGGATTGTCAGGCCTATTAACTATATGTTTAGCAACATGGCAGCTACCTGGTTACCCAAAGACTTCACCCTCCCCCACCTCCCACCATTTCATAGATCTTTTTCTCAATGCTTTGGAAATACATCTTACTGAGAAATACACTTTTTTGTGTGCGGTAGTGCTATTACCCATCAGAAGACACACCATGAATGGAAATGATATAGTGATTGTATCTTTATCTCATTGGCAATAGGTTTGTCTGCCAATAACATGCCAGACCTGGCATCGGGAAAAGAGCTGCTCATAAAGAAGTGAACCTGTGTGTGTTTCATCTGTAGTGCAGTAAGCCCTCGTTCACACGGCTTATTCTAGGGCTGATTGGAGCCGTACTGCGCGCCCTATTTGCGCTTCAGTACGGCTCCACTCCGTCCCAGTACCTATGGTAATCCACAGTTCTCAGAGCGAACTGTGGAGACCGTCGCTCCTCCCCGCTCGGCGAATCCGCCGCGGGGGGAGAAAGTGATAGGTACATTATTTACGGCGCGTACGCATGGTCTATGGGGCCGGCGAGCAGCTCCCCCGCCGTGTCCCCGCCACGTATTCAAGCCGTATTGCGGGCGGGATCCGTCCCGCAATTACGGCTTGAATAAGCCGTGTGAACACGGCCTAACGGCGCTGAGAAGTAGTACAGCCTTCTCTTACTTTTGAGGTGCCACCTATTAGGAGTGAAACCCCTTACAGTCATACCCAAGCCGTTAAAAAGCCTTGAAACGTGACTTTAGATTTTAAGCCAAGCCAGAAGCCTTCAATAAGGAAAAGCCTTCCACCTGCAGAAAGCTTATTTAGGGCGTTTGCCCCTCATCAGTGCAGAGCAGGGTTAGGGTATGTTCACATGGTGTTTTTGCGGGGTGTAATTGTGCTGCAATATGCCCGAATTACGTTGCGTAAATACAGTAATTCATAGCTCGTATTGAGAGCTATGATTACTCGACATTTTCCCCAGTGTACAATACGCGCCGGGGAAAAGAATTGACATATCACTTCTTACCTGCACTTACGTGCCGGTGAGAGCGAAAGTCAATGAGAGCCGTCTGTCAATACTTTAGAAGTACATGGTGGCCAGTGTGTACTTCCAAAGCACCAGGCGTATTGTGTCGCAATACGCTGTGTGTACATACCCTTAGGGTAAGTCCGCACGGCACTGGTTTTCAGTCGGATTTACAGACTGTTTTCAGATTTGAAAACCGACTGTCAACCATTCCCATAGACATCAATAGAAAATCTAATCTGTAGTCTACACAGCTCAGATTTTCTGACGGTCGGATTTCAAATCCAAAAACTGTATAAAAAAAAAAAAAAAAAACAGTTTTAACCGTCAAAAATCCATCCCCCTAAACATTCAAAAAACAATAAAATACGGCCAAACGGCACTGACAATATACCGATTGGATTCGCATTAAAGAATCTACCGGTATTTTGTCAGTGCCATGTGGCCGTACCTTTATGGCTGGCTGGGCGAGAGTGATTGGTCATAGCTTCCACAGGGTAAAGTTTCTCCTTAGGGAGGGCATCATAAAAGTAAATGTAGGCTAACATGCCATGCAGTGCTCCACGGGATGTACAATATTTAAATAAACTCTAGGGAAAAATGCTGGGTTCTCTGCTGCCACCTATTCAAAGTAACTAGAGATCTTAGCTCATTTCCCTAGAGTTTATATTAATATTGAATTTTACGTAAAGCGTTGCATGTCCTATAAATTGTCATGATCTGTGTCGAGGTCCCCAGTCAGGATCGCGGACGTGCTCGTGTCTGTGCTCCCCGTTACAGCCGGCACTCACCTCTCCCCGCTCCTGCTCCATCCTCATCCTCTGCTTCTGGCCCTAGAGAATGGGTATGCGCATGCCTGCCCTTTAAATGGCCAGCGCTCCCCTGACACCTTATCACCTGTGACCTCCACCTTCATTAGGACACCTTCCCCTGTCTTCCACGCCAGATTATTTTTTGGTTTGCGCTATCCTGCTGGTCTTCCTAGTTTAGATCCCTGCTCACGTTTTCTGCTCTGACCTTTCTGTGAGTGACCCGGTTTTGTCCTGTGTGTTGCCTACCCTGACCTCCCTTCCAGGGACCCAACTTCGCCTGAGCCTGCTCCCTCTGTACCACGCTGCACCTCGGCTGTCACTGCGCCCTGGGAGTCTCCCGCAGTGAAGCCCAACCTGCCTTGAGGCAAGCTCTGATGAATAATGAGGGCCTCTTTACACTCTGCTTCCTGGTGTGGTTCAAGTCCTCTCTCACATTGACCCAAAGAATCAACCACCCCTGACCAGTGACAGAAGTCTCCACACACCTTATGGTTTCTCCTTGAGGAGAGCCTTAAACTAGGTCCACACAGTAGAGTGAAGAAGCCGTCTAAAATCCAACAGAATTTTCACTTGCTGGACCGCTGTTTTTTTGCACAAAAACCGGCGGTCGGATTTTGGATTCCCGACAGCCCAGTACATTAGGGCTGCTGGAATCTGATGTCATTACTGTGGAATATAGAACATGTTCTATATTCCACCAGACGTTTTTGGTTTCTTTCAGTAAAAAAATCTGTGCCGTATAGACTACAGTACAGATTTTCTATTGAGGGCTGCACAGCACAGCCTATGGTCAGGTTTTCAGCGGATTCAAAATACTGAATCCGCTCAAAAAACGACTGAAATCCTGTGTTGTGCACTTTCAAGTTACTTGAAAGGAAAACTTGAGTTTGACCTGATTTTGATGTTAAAAGGGTTGTCTCACTACAAGGATTGCTTTTTTTGTTAAATATCTTGCAAAAACAAGTCAATTTGCAATATGTGTCCATTAACAGTGTCCTACATATTCCGAGAAATCCCTTCTTGTATGGGCTGCACCAGCTCCTTAGGTCACTATGGCTACAGAACTGTTTAATCCCTCCTGATAGGCTGCCAGCACTGGTTACTATAGCTACAGACCTGGCTTCTACTGCAGCCTAGTAGAAGCCAGTGAACACACCCCTGAATTCAAAATGAAACCAAGAAAATTGGACTGAGGTAAGATGAACTGATGTAGTGAGACAACCCCTTTAACAAGCAATTGTAATGGCCTGCTCAGCCTCAATGTACAGAGCAGTACACACGTAAGGGATTCACCCCAGTGATGACCATATTCCCTGCTTTCACATACACAGAGCATTTCTAGGCAGGCTTATTCTTCAGCAGCTTTTCACTGAAGAATCTATTGAGGCAAATAGGCTGACATCACGGAAACAATCCCTCATGTGACACGAAGGTAACGGCAGGTTTGTGCTCGGACAACAATTACTGATTGATCTGTTTGCTCAGGTACCGGGCAGCCGAGTCCTATTCTCCACACTGACAGTAGATATCTGAGTGCACTGCTAGACTGTAGAAGGGTAAGAGAAGCTCAGCACTAGGGAGTATGGTGTATATTGTGTTTAAAGGGGTTGTCTCACTACATTGATTCATCTTACCTCAGTCCTGTTTTCTTGGTTTCAATTTGAATTTAGGGGAGTGTTTACTGGCTTCTACTAGGCAGTAGAAGCCAGGTCTGTAGCTATAGCAACCAGTGCTGGCGGCCTATCATGAGAGATCGAACATGTCTGTAGCTATAGCGACTGAGGAGCTGATGCAGCCCATACAAGAGGGGATATCTAGGAATAGGTAGGACACTGTTAGGCCTCGCTCACACGGCTTATTTGGGCACGGATTGGTGCCGTACTCTGCGCCGGATTTGCGCTTCAGTACGGTGCCAATCCGTCCCTGTCATTACGGTAATCCACTGCTCTCATAGAGAACAGTGGATTCCGTCGCTCCTCCCGCCGGCAAATCCGCCGCGGGGGGGGAGAAAGTGACATGCACATTATTTGCGGCGCAGACGCGCTGTAAACAATGCATTGTCTATGGGGCCGGGAGCGGCGCCCCGCCGCGCTCCAGCCCCGCCCCCGTCCCGCCCCTTATTCACGGCGGATTTGTGAGCTCAATACGGCTCACAAATCCGTCGGGAATAAGCCGTGTGAACACGGCCTTAATGGACACATATTGCAAAGTGACTTGTTTTTGCAAGATCTTTAACATAAAAAGCAATCCTTGTAGTGAGACAACCCCTTTAAGGACTTTGCAGGGGCACTCCAAGAAAAAAAACAATACAGTGCAAGGACTTCCTAAGCGATTTCTATCAGTCGTATGGAATAAAAAGTCACAAATTATGGTGCATGCCCCATTTACTCTATAATTTATGACTTTTTTGCCTCCTGCAATTTTTAAAAAGTGCCAAGACAAACGGAGCAGGGTCTAGTTAGTAGGAGGGTAAAGTGGGTATTTTTCTATATTCTTATATCTGAAGATGGAAAGTGACCCACATTTCAGCACAAATCCACACCGGCTCACTTTCTGTCTGTAGGACTGCTCAAGAGCACCACATTTATCAACCCCTTAAAGGGGTTGTCTCACTACATCAAGACATCTTACCTCTGTCCTGTTTGCTTGGTTTCATTTTTTAATTCAGGGACGTGTTTACTGGCATCTACTGGCCGGAAGTGACAAGCCGCTGAGGACAGCAGGTCTGTAGGTATAGCGACCCAAGGAATTTTTTAAACATTTTGTTTGCAGCATGAACATGAAAAAAGTGTTTTTCTGCATTTTTTTTTTTACACCATTCCCATTTCACAATAAATGACCTATTAGATTAATTCTAGCTTATTACAGTCGTGTGGATACCTATTATGTGTGTATTTTTGTGTGTGTAATGTATGCAAAATATTTTAATATTTATTTTAATTTTATTTTTTTCTACACTTTTTTTTAATCCCATGAAGGGATGACTATTTAAAGGGCTTTTGCCATGATCTCATCTCATACCTCCTGTATCCAGCTCTTCAGCTCTGTGTGCTCAGAAGGAGGCGTGTGTGATTGGTTTGAATTGTATCATGTGACATCACCAGGCCTTTCCTCTCTCTAGTCAAATAAAGGTCTGTTTATGTAAAGTATTGTGAGTAGCTGAGAGGTAAAGTTTTTGCCTCCAGGCACAAGGGTCCTAGGTTCAAATCCCTGCAGGAACTAAACCTGTGTGTTTTTTTCTCTTTATCAATGCACAGACCTCATTGAGGTTTCTTTTTTATTTATTACTAATTACTAAGGAGTACAGAGGATGGGAGTAGAATGACAGCACCTGGGGTTTGAACACTCAGTAGCTGCCTGAGAAGAGAGGTGATGTCTGAGCATGTCTGACCAGCCCTGGTCGTATCCCCTGGAGACGAGCTGTAAACAATGGATCACTAAAGGAGCAGCTAAATCAAAAACGGCGCAGAATTTTTTATAATAATGAATGGTGAAAATGTTTGTTCTTTCATTTGCAAGCTTCCCACATCAATAGGTTGTTTTACTCTAAAATGCCACAATATTCACAACAAAACCCATATTACTGAGACCAGGGAGCCTGCAGCTATTTCATGCTGTCTGTAGTTTGGGCAGTATGAACAAGCTGACAGACATGCACCTCTTAAAGGAATATCTCCATCAGAAGGGAGTATTTTTATTAAAATCAATATTCCTGGAAAACAATTTTTTTATGGCAAAATTTATTTTCTATCTCAGCAGTCCTATGCAACTAAAAATTCCATGTCAAATCTTTCCATTCCTTAGCTGTGCTAATAAAAAGATAAAACTGCTAAATGGCAATGCAACTGCTGCAATAAGTACTTATCTGCATGCAGTTCCGTTACAAATAGTAGGTAATAAGAAAATGATTGCTCTATTGTTCTCTGAACAGAACTAGATAAAATTAGACTAGCCTGACAGGGGAACGATGAATATTGCATGGAAAGCTAATGGGTTAATCTTTTCTGCACTTGGGGTGTTTCCAGCTTCCTTCACGCTTACCAGGGCCTGCTGATTACACTCATCTCTCTCAGGCACTTAGTGGGGTTGGCAGAGGACTGCCAAGCAGTCCTCACTGCCATGCTATCAGAGAAGGAGGGAAGTCGGAAAGACTAACCAGAAAGTAATATGCATAGGGGAACTTGAAAAAAAAAAAATACATATACAGGCAGTCCCTGGGTTATGAATGTGGTGGGGACTGTAGGTTTGTTCTTAAAGGGGTTTTGCCATGAAGGGAGTTCCTTACCTCTTATCTGCTCAGAAGAGAATATAAACAAAGCATGCTGAGTCATGAACAGCTGCAGGGGTGAGAGGGAGGGGGCTGAGCAGAGAGCGAGGAAGAAGGGAGCATCTGCAATGTTTACTCAAATAATTACATTACAACCAGTGGATCTATCTATACAAAAGACACAGCCTCATACATTGCACTTTCTCCCCAGCCCTTTGCAAGCTCCTTCATGTTCCCTGTCATCAGATAAGAAGTGCAAACATGCAAGTGCGGCCAGATCAGCTCCTGCCACTTTCCTGGTTGTGTCTAATGTAAACTTTCAAGAAACTAAGAGTGACTGAGCAATGCTGTAGCTCTCAGAGGCTTCACTTTTTGTAATCACATATATTTAGAAAAGTGATTAAATACCCATTTTGGAGAATCCCACGTCAACATTACATCGTGGCAAAACCCCTTTAAGTTAAATTTGTATGGAAGTTGGAACATGTACATTTATTAAACATAACTTCAGCAAAAAAAAATTCTTAGTTTTGGATAGTGCAGGAAAGAGTTAACACCCCTTTTACATGTGTTCTGCTGTCTGTGCCCCTGTTTAGAAGATTCCACCTCACTTTTTGTCTCTCAGGTGCTGCTGTGGCGTGCTGGCACTTTCAGGACCACAGCAATTAGCTGCTGTTGAACATGAAGCTACAAGTGCCAACATGCCACAACAGCACATGTCAAACACATGTACTAATCAGCAACCATACAATTAGTACATATGTGGTGTGGCATGCTGGCACTTGTAGTTCCACAACTGCAAATGCCAGCATGCCACACTTGCACTAATTTTATAGGTGCTGACAGAGTACAGTGCTGCATTTAACACAGGAGGTAGCTGTGGAATGGTGGTACCAGGACCAGTAATAACAGGCCTGCTGTGCCGGGATCGACAGCTCAAGAAAAGAGCGGCATGAAGGAGAGCTGTTGGGAACCTCTGTCTTCAGGTTGGCACAAGGCAGGTGGGCCGGCAGGAGGAGGGTAAAGAAGACCTGCTGTGGCTGCTGGCCAGAAGATGCAGTGGGCAGAGTGGGGAGTGTCCAATGTCAGGCTGAGCCATGTCCCATAAGTCAGAGCCTGCCTGTAATAGTCACATATTGCTTGATTTGATGGTAATGTCCCTTTAATACATTCGGCATGTTTACCTCCAGCACACGTCAGTATACAGACCTGAATAAGTCACCCCTGGGTGTCATCCCGGTGCAGGGCCTGCGGGGTGCTGCATGATGTCTGTGTGTAATGTTCTTTGAGTCACACACAGGCTCAGCACAGACACAACACCACGTATGGTTTGTTTAAAGGGATTTTCCCATCTCCGATATCTGTGGCATATCAATAGTGCTCCACAACTTCTCAGCGCAAACTGCGAGGTGGGTGCGCATGCGCTGCTCTCTATTCGGTCCTAATGGAGCTCCAAGCACAGCGGAGTGAGGGTGCTCGGCTGTACTCACAGCTCCAACTGGAATGGTTGGAGACGGACCCGTATGCACAGCCGCCCCTCTACTCTGCATGGAGAAGTTTGAGGGCCCGTTTTAACATAGGAATCCCAAAGGTGAGACCTACACCTATCGGACATTTATGGCATATCCTATCACTATATCCGTTAAAAGGGGTTGTCTGACTACAAGGATTGCTTTTTATGTTAAAAATGATTGCAAAAACAAGTCCATTAACAGTGTCCTACCTATTCTGAGATATCCCCTCTTGTATGGGCTGCATCAGCTCCTCAGGTCGTTATAGCTACAGACCTGTTCAATCTCTCATGATAGGCTGCCAGCATTGGTTGCTATAGCTACAGACCTGGCTTCTACTGCAGCCTAGTAGAAGCCAGTAAACACCCCTAAATACAAAATGAAACCAAGAAAACAGGACTGAGGTAAGATGAATCAAAGTAGCGAGACAACCTCTTTAAAGGGGTTGTCTCACTACAAGGATTGCTTTTTATGTTAAAGGTCTTGCAAAACAAGTCACTTTGCAATACATGTACATTAACAGTGTCCTACCTATTCCTAGATATCCCCTCTTGTATGGGCTGCATCAGCTCCTCTGGTTCCTATAGCTACAGACCTGTTTGATCACTCCTGAGAGGCTGCCAGCGCTGGTTGCTATAGCTACAGACCGGGCTTCTACTGCAGACTAGTGGAAGCCAGTAAACACACCACTGAATTCAACATGAAACCAAGAAAACAGGACTGAGGTAAGATGAATCAATGTAGTGAGACAACCCCTTTAAGGGTCTTTCTCCTAGAATTATATAGGATCAGTGTGTTCCATCACATACAGCATTATGGAGGTACTCTCCGCTGGAGATATTGCTTCTAAGTGAGAACACAACACCTCATAGCAGCACACAGCTGAGTATGAAATTCGAGGGGATCCATGTGGCCCTGTACTCACTGTGTGTACATCAGACCTTCGTTCTTCCAGGACTGGAGGTCTGTGCTCTACATTCCTAAACATCTATCAGCAGAGGAAATACCAGTCCTATCTATGGTGTAATGCATGGAGAGGAGGCTTCATTCTGACACATCCATGTGTCAACGTAATCCTCTAATATGTATCTGCTACTAAAGTGGACACAAGAGGCCAATGCAGATATATAGCTGTGTAATCTCTCTGATATTAGTGTATGTACCATATAAAGGGGCACTCCCAAACTGGACACTAAAGGCATCTTCATATAACGTGCTGTAGCAGGTCTGACTGATCCTAGTCCCACCTCAGTCTGATGTCTAAGAGAAGGATACGATTTAAGGAGAACCTGTGACATCTCCTGATATGTCTGTATTAGTAAATCCTTGTGAACCTGTGTGGTGGTCACATGATAAGAAGCTGCTGGAGGTAGTAATACTGGAGAAGATCTGCTCCTCCATACACTACTGTTACCTGGATACCAGGGTCACATGACCTGTGTGGTGGTCACATGATAAGACGCTGCTGGAGGTAGTAATACTGGAAAAGTCCTGCTCCTCCATACATTTACTGTTACCTGGATACCGGGGGTCACATGCCCAAGACGCTGCTGGAGTAGTAATACTGGAAAAAGTCCTGCTCCTCCATCCACTACTGGTACCGGGATACCAGGGGTCACATGACCTGTGTGGAGGTCACATGATAAGAAGCAGCTGGAGGTGGTAATACTGGAAAAGTCCGGCTCCTCCTTATCTACTGTTACCTGGATACCAGGGTCACATGACCTGTGTGTTGGTCACATGATAAGACGTTGCTGGAGAAGTTCTGCTCCTCCATACACTACTGTTACCTGGATACCAGGGTCACATGACCTGTGTGTTGGTCACATGATAAGACGTTGCTGGAGAAGTTCTGCTCCTCCATACATTACTGTTACCTGGATACCAGGGTCACATGACCTGTGTGGTGGTCACATGATAAGACGTTGCTGGAGAAGTTCTGCTCCTCCATACATTACTGTTAAGTAACAGCCAAACTTCTCCAGTATTTCTACCTCCAGCAGTGGTCACATGACCTCAGCCCATACAGTTACTCAATGGAAGGAATTATTGTTTTTCCGGATGGGGCCTACTGTATCGGTATAAAAGAGGAATAGGAGCAGAATTTATAATACGTTTATATTAGCAGATGGTAGAACTTCCTATAATATATGTAATAAATACAAATATTATAATGTGGACAACCCCTTTAACACATTACAAGTGATGCCAGTCTTTCCTGTTGCCCAGTAACAGGTGGCTGTCAGTGCACAAGGCACCTATTGTCAGTCCACACCGCTCTGTGCCAGCGTCACTGGGTGGAAGCCTCCCTCACCTGAAGTTATGACAGGTGAGATTTTATGAGCTTGCAGGAGGCCACAGTGCAGAGCACTCAGCAGTTATGAGCTATACTGAGGGCATGACACAGATGAGCCACCTGTACGATCACCACACGGGGAACCTGGAGGAAACCCCTGGACAAAAACTGCCCCAAATCCTTAGATTCGGAATAACACAGGTTTGGAAGCTTCTGGTAGAGGTCAGTAGTGACCATGGGGTGGAGTCCTAGCAGCATGGCATACTGCAGGGGGCACATACTCCGCCCCCAGTGTGAGATCTGATACCACAGCTCCACACCTGGCATATACACAATGCCCATTGTATGGCAGCAAGTGGCAGCTGCTGATGACAAGTCTCCAGGCCACGTCATAACTAATGCTGGCACATACTGCCTGCCCTGGTTTGTATGGTAAACCCCTTGTCACCTATGGGCAATATCAGTCAGGAAACCCTGCCACCTTCTACCAGTGCCATACACTGCAAGTCACCCTGCAGAACGTATACATCAGTCAGAGGCAACTACAAGGGCATCACAGCTCTGACAGTGGTAAACAGTACTACCTGGCACACACTCCCTGCCCTGTGCTTAGTAGTAAGTGGCTGACCCAGGACACCACTCTTATTAACAGTCATAATCAGTACTAGCACCTGGCAGTATCTGCCTAGAATCTAGAACTAAGAGGAGGCTGATGATTACCAGGTGCTGGGCACAGGGGCATCGCCGCTCCTCCACCACCAGCACCTGGCACATACCCTCTGCAGCTGATGATTACAAGGTGCTGGGCCCAGGGGCATCGCCGCTCCTCCACCATCAGCCCCTGGCACATACCCTCTGCAGGTAATGATTACAAGGTGCTGGGCACAGGGGCATCGCCGCTCCTCTACCATCAGCACCTGGCACATACCCTCTGCAGGTAATGATTACCAGGTGATGGGCACAGGGGCATCGCCGCTCCTCCACCATCAGCACCTGGCACATACCCCCTGCAGGTAATGATTACAAGGTGACTGGCACAGGGGCATCGCCGCTCCTCCACCATCAGCACCTGGCACATACACTCTGCAGGTAATGATTACAAGGTGCTCAGGGGCATCGCCACTCCTCCACCATCAGCACCTGGCACATACCCTCTGCAGGTAATGTTTTACAAGGTGCGGGCACAGGGGCATCGCCGCTCCTCCACCATCAGCCCCGGGCACATACCCTCTGCAGGTAATGATTACAAGGTGCCGGGCACAGGGGCATCGCCGCTCCTCCACCATCAGCACCTGACACATACCCTCTGCAGCTGATGATTACAAGGTGCTGGGCACAGGGGCAATCCCCCCCCGCTCCCCCCCCACCATCAGCCCCTGCACATACCCTCTGCAGCTGATGATTACAAGGTGCTGGGCACAGGGGCATCGCCGCTCCTCCACCATCAGCCCCTGGCACATACCCTCTGCAGCTGATGATTACAAGGTGCTGGGCAAAGGGGCATCATTGCTCATCCACCATCAGCACCTGGCACATACCCTCTGCAGGTAATGAGTACAAGGTGATAGGCACAGGGGCATCGCCGCTCCTCCACCCCCAGCACCTGGCTCATAACCCATGCAGCTGATGATTACCAGGTTCTGGGCACAGGGGCATCGCCGCTCCTCCACCACCAGCACCGGGCACATACCCTCTGCAGGTAATGATTACAAGGTGATGGGCACAGGGGCATCGCCGCTCCTCCACCATCAGCACCTGGCACATACCCTCTGCAGGTAATGATTACAAGGTGATAGGCACAGGGGCATCGCCGCTCCTCCACCATCAGCCCCTGGCACATACCCTCTGCAGGTAATGAGTACAAGGTGCTGGGCACAGGGGCATCGCCGCTCCTCCACCACCAGCACCTGGCACATACCCTCTGCAGCTGATGATTACCAGGTACTGGGCACAAGGGCATCGCCGCTCCTCCACCACCAGCACTGGGCACATACCCTCTGCAGGTAATGATTACAAGGTGATGTGCACAGGGGCATCGCCGCTCCTCCACCACCAGCACCTGGCACATACCCTCTGCAGGTAATGATTACAAGGTGCTGGGCACAGGGGCATCGCCGCTCCTCCACCATCAGCACCGGGCACATACCCTCTGCAGCTGATGATTACCAGGTGATGGGCACAGGGGCATCGCCGCTCCTCCACCATCAGCACCTGGCACATACCCTCTGCAGCTGATGATTACAAGGTGATGGGCACAGGGGCATCACCGCTCCTCCACCATCAGCACCTGGCACATACCCTCTGCAGCTGATGATTACCAGGTGATGGGCACAGGGGCATCGCCGCTCCTCCACCACCAGCACCGGGCACATACCCTCTGCAGCTGATGATTACAAGGTGAGGGCAAAGGGCATCGCCGCCCTCCCCCATCCAGCCCGGCACATCCCCCTCTGCGGGTAATGATTACCAAGGTGAAGGCCAGGGGCATTGCCCTACTCTCCACCACCAGCCCCCCGGCACATACCCCTGCAGGTAATGATTACAAGGTGCCGGGCACAGGGGCATCGCCGCTCCTCCACCATAAACACGGGGCCACATACCCTCTGCAGGTAATGAGTACAAGGTGATGGCACGGGGGCAATCGCCGCTCCTCCACCATCCACCCTGGCACATACCTCTGCAGCTGATGTATTACAAGGTGTTGGGCACAGGGCATCCCCCGCTCCTCTACCATCAGCACCGGGCACATACCCTCTGCAGCGATGTTTAAAATTGCTGGCACGGGGGAAAAATCCCCGTTTCCTTTCCACCATCACGCCCCGGCACATACCCCCTCCCAATTTTGATAAATTAAAAGGGTGCGGGGCACGGGGAAAAAAATCGCCGCCCTCCCCACCATCGGGCCCCTGGCACATCCCCCTCTGCGGGAAAAGGATACAAGGTGGGGGCACAGGGGGCTTTCGCCGCCCCTTCCCCCACCAGCACTGGGAAACAACCCTCCCCAATAATGATTCCAGGTCCCGGGGCACAGGGCAACGCCGCTCCTCCCCCAAACCGCACCTGGACATACCCTCTGCACTGATGTTTACAAGGGCTGGGCACAGGGGAAATCGCCGCCCCCTTCCACCATCACCCCGGGCAAAATACCCCTGAAAGGTAATGATTCCCAGTGTTGGGAAAAAGGAGGGCATCGCCGCTCCTCCACCATAAAGCCCCTGGCACATACCCTCTCCCGGTAATGTTTAAAAGGGTCCCTGGGCAAGGGGAAAAATCGCCGCTCCTCTACCCATCAGCCCCTTTGGCACAAAAACCCTCTGAAAAAGGTAAAAAATTAAAAGGGTGCGGGCACGGGGAAAACCCCCGCCCCCCCCACCATCACCCCTACACATACCCCTCACTGATTTTTACAAGGGGCTGGGCACGGGGAAATCGCCGCCCCTTCCACCCCCCCAGCACCGGGCACAAAACCCTCTGCAGGTAATGATTACAAGGTCCCTGGGCCCCGGGGGCCCAAATCCCCCGCCCCCTCCCACCATCAGCCCCTGGCACATACCCCCCTCCCGGTTTAAATGAGTACAAGGGGGGGGCCCCGGGGCAATCCCGCCCTTTCCCCACCACCACACCGGGCCCACAAAACCCTCGCACCAAAATTTTAAACAATGTGTTTGGCACAGGGAAAATCCCCCGCCCTCCACCTTTCACCCCGGCCCACATACCCCCTGCAGAAAAAGATACCAGGTGATGGGCACAGGGGCATCCCCCGCTCCTCCACCATCACCCCCTGGCACATCCCCCCTGCAGCTGATGATTCCCGGGTGAAGGGCACAAGGGCATCGCCCTCCTCCCCCAAATCAGCACCTGGCACAAAACCCCCCTGCCAGCTGATGATTACCATTTGATGGGCAAAAGGGAAAAATCGGGGTTTCCCTCCACCACCAGCACCGGGCACATCCCCCTCTCCCGGGAATGAGAAAACAAGGTGCTGGGCACGGGGGAAATCCCCCTTTTCCTCCCCCCTCAGCACCGGGAAACATCCCCTTTCTGAAGCTATTTTTTAACCGGTGAGGGGGCACAGGGGCACATGCCGCTCCCCCCACCATAAAGCACCGGCAAAACCCCCCCACCCTGCAAAAATATAAAAAATGGGCACGGGGGAAACCCCCCCCACCCCCACCCCCCGGCCACCCCCGATGAAACAATTTTTACACATCCCCCCCCCACTTACCCCGGGGCACTCCCCTATTTTTTAAAAAAAGGGCAAAAGGGATCCCCCCCCCCCAAACCACATACCCCTCAAATTTAAATTGGGGCAAAAACCCGCCCCCCCCCCCAAAAAACCCCAAAAACCCGCTTAATAATTTTAAAAAAAAGGGAAAACCAAACCCCCACCCATTTTTACCCCAAAAAATGAAAAAGGTATAAAAGGGCACCCCCCTCCACCAACCCCGGGCACATACCTTTGGGTTTTTCCCCCAAAAGGGGACCCCCCCCCCAACCCCGGGGGACACCCCCCTCGGGTTTAATAACGGGAGGGCACACCTCCCCCCCCCAAACCCCCCCCAACAAACCCCCAAAAATCCCGGGAGGGGCACAGGGGACCCCCCCCCCCAACATAAAACCCCTCCATAATTTTTACCCGGGGGGGCACCCCCCGTTTCCAAAAAACACCCCCATCCCCCGGGATGTTTACGGGGGCCACGGGAAACCCCCCCCCCCCAAACCGGGCCAAATCCCCTTTTTAAAACGGGGGGCCCCAAAAAACCCCCCCCCCCCCCTAAAAACCCCCGCACTAAATTTTACGGGTTTTCCCCAAAAAAATCCCCTTCCCCCCACCCCGGGCCAAACCCCTTTTTTTTCAATAAAGGGGGGGTTTCCACCCCCAACCCCCAACCGGAATACCCCGCAAATTTTAATCCCCGGGGGGGCATCCCGTTTCACCACACACCTCAAACCCCCTTTTCACCCAGAAAAATTTTTCACAGGGGCCCCCGCCCCCCCATCCCCCCCGGGAAAAAACCCCCTTTCCCACAACAGGGGGGGCAAAAAATCCCCCCTCCCCCAAAAACCCAAAAACCCCCCCGAAACTTTTCCACGGGGCCCCACCTCCCCCCCCATACCCCCCAAAACCCCCCTAAAAGGGTTTTTTAAAATTGGGGGGGGGAACCGCCCTCCCCCATAAAACCCCACCCCCCCAAAAAACAATTTCCCAACTTCCCCGCCCTCCACCCCACCCCCCCCCCTTCAATAATATCCCCTTCCCCCCCCAACCCCCCCCCCCCCAACCCCCCCCCCCCTAATAACGGGGGCGGGCCCCCCCCCCCACCACACCCCCCAATAACCCCCGGGTTTGATCAATTTAAAAAAAGGGCACCCGCCCTCCACCAAAACCCCTCCCCCCATATTAAAGGGCGGGGCACCTTCCCCCCCCCCCAACCCCAACCCCGAAAATTAAAACAAAAAACAGCCCCCCCACCCCAAAAAAACCCCAAAAAACCCCTAAAAAATTTAAAAAAAACCAGGGGAAACCCCCCCCCCCAAAAGGGAATACCCCTGAGAATATTCCCGGGGGCAGGGGAAATCGGGAAACCCCCCTCCCCAAAAAACCCCCATCCCCGAAAGTAAAGGGGGCGGGGGGCATCCCCCTTCCAAAACCCCCCAACCCCTAAAAAAAAAAGGGGGGGAAAAAAGCCGCCTCCCCAACCCCACCCCCACATACCCCAGGAATGATACGGGGGGAAAAGGGCACCCCCCCCCAAACCCCCACCCCCCAAACCCCCACTATAACAAGGGGGAAAAAGGGGATCACCCACCACCCCAAGGATACCCCTCATTTAACCCCGGTTCACCATAAAACCCCCCCTCCACCAAAACTCAAAAACCCCGAAAGGGAAAAACGGGGGCCCGGGGAAAAGGGAACCCCCCCCCCCCCACAACCCAAAAAACCCCGAAAAAAATACAGGGGACCCCACTCCCCCCCCCCACAACGAAAAACCAAATACCCCCCAGATTTGAAATTAAAAAAAAAAAACCCCGCCCCCCCCCCAAACCCCGCATTTCCCCCCTAATAAACGGGGCTGGGCACGGGGAAATCCCCCCCCCCACCCCCAAACCCCACCCCCCCATTTTTTAAAAAGGGGGGCCCCCCCCCGCCCCCCCCACAAAAAAAAATCGCACTGAATTAAAATTTTCACACCCCAAATTTTCCTCCCCACCCCGGGGCCCCCCTTTCGGGTTTTTTAACAAGGGGGGGCCACGGGGGTTTTCCCCCTCCCTCCTTCCACCCACCCCGGGGCCAAAACCCCTTTGGCCAAAAGGGGCACGGGCAACCCCCTTTCCACCACCCCCCCCCCCCAAAAATTAACCCCCCGCATAATTTCAAAGGGGGGGGGAAAAAAACCCCCCTTCCCCCCCACCCCCAAAAACCCCGCACTAAAATTTTCCCAAAACCCGGGCCAAACCCTTTCCCCCCCCCCACCGGATCCCCCTCCTAAATTTAAAAAATCCAAAAGGGAAAACGTCCCCCCCACAGCCCCCCGGGCAAAAACCCTTCCCAACTGATTTACAGGAAAACCCACCCCCCTCCCCCAAACCACCCCCCCCAAATCTTTAAAAAAGGGGCCCCGGGAAAACTCCCCACCCCACCCCCCCGGGCACTCCCCTGGGTTTTAAAAGGCCCGGGAAAAAAAAAATCGCCCCAAAAACCCCCTAAACCCAAAACCCCCATAATGTTCCCAGGGGGGGAAAGGGGGGATCCCCCCCCCCAACAAAACCATCCCTTCCAAAATTTTTAAACCCGG
>JAODAL010001987.1:200000-209813 GCA_025379985.1 Phyllomedusa bahiana | reverse complement strand
CGAAAACAAAAAGTTGAAATAGAGACTATTTTGACGTTTTCCGCGATCTCGGTTCAATCTGATTTATTTCCTCAAAATCTGATCAAAAATCACGATCGCGGAGTCAGATCGCGCCATTTTCTCATCTTCCTCTAATTTTGGCGGCCAGCCAATCAGTGCAGAGCACAGAAGGAGGTCAAAAACGTCACCAGTGGGGAGTGTAAGGATCTCATTGGCTGCTAAAATCACATGACCCTGTTTTACCTATGTGACTGTACTTCCTGCTGGCCGCCATATCGATTACAGACTGTGAACTGAACAGATTATTCTCTCTCTCTGCACTGCTTTTTTCAAAGCAGGCAGAGTCTCTATTTTTCAGCGATTTTAGAAAGAGAAACCTGCTAGATAGATTAGTTAGGTTAGGGGTACAGCAAGATTAGGGAATTCTAGACAGTTTTAGTCAGAGATTTGGATATAGCTGCATACTGTATCTTTGCATTGCCCAAAAGTTCCATGCTGCAGTTTGAGGGTGGGGGCAGCTTGTGCAGCAGGCACTGTTATGGAAATCTCTCAAGAGAAATCACTGGCATATACAGGATTATAGCAGAATATGTCATTCCGTGCCTACAATGTCCGTGCTACAGTGTAATATGGACAGCCAGTGTACAGGACACTGTTAGGAAATCTGCCCTCAAAAGAAACAACTGAGATACACAACTTTTTTGCAGATAATTTCATTCCGTGCCCTAAATTTGCATGCTGTAAAAGACACCATTCTTCCATAAGACCCATTTTCCCAGATATTCCATACAAAAAATCCTATTTCTAATCCTTGCGGCTCCAACGAGGTCTTTTCAGCAGCAGTTGCTTGCCAGCGCCTCATCAGTGGAGGAGGAGTTAGATGATGGGGTAGTGTCAGTGCAGGTCTGGCCTCAGAAAGGGAGAGGGCTGTCGCACAAGTCCGCTGACATTAATCCGCCAGCCATTGTCAGTGGTGGCAGCGGAAACACCGCTACTAGGTCTTCAACATCAAAGAGGTCCAGGACCTGTGAAGCCTGGGCCTTTTTCGATCAAGCCTCAAATTCGTCGATCAGAGGAAACAATCTAAAGAGTTTAACCACCACGAACATGAATAGGCACATGCATCTAAAGCATGAATTGATTTGGAGGAATCACTTGGAGAAGAAAGGCCACAAAGGTCCTGGGCTTCCAACCACTGTGACATCCTCTGTCTCCTGCTCCTCCCCTGCCACTTCCAAGGCCAAGTGGTCCTCTGCTGCCCATGTGCCGGAGTGGCATGAGCAAGCACCATTCCCAGTGCCAGACACCCAGTCGCCCAATTACCACCACCAGAGACACAGCCTACCCCTTCTCCTTCCACCAGTTTGACCTGTACGCCGTACAGTGGCCAATCTAGCAGCCAGCCTTCTGTGTACCAAGTGTGGGAGCATAAGAAACGCTTTCACCCCAGCCAAAAGCCTGAATGTTGGCATTGCCAGGCTGTTGGCCTTGGAAATGTTGCCTTTCCGACTGGTGGACACAGATGGGTTCTGCCACATCATGGCCCTGGCATGTCCCCAATACCAGAGGCCGAGCAGGCATTTCTTTTCCCAAAAAGCCGTCCCTGCCCTGGCCAGCCACGTGTCAGATAAAATCTCCAGCGCGCTGGCTGCATTTGTGTCCACCAAAGTCCATCTGACTACAGACACATGGACTAGTAAGCACGTTCAAGGGCGTTACATCTCACTCACTGCTCACTAGGTGAGTTGGGTGAATGATAGTGTCTCTGGTGATGTGGTGGGTCTCAGGCTCGGCGGACATTCTTCCATACTACTGGGATGGTGCAGGTTCTGGATTCCCAAGCATCACGGGTAGCATCACGTGCCAAGAGAAACCAGGGGGTGTGCGTCAACGGGAAAAATCTCCTTGCTGCCCTTAAGATCGGTAGACTTACGCACATACCTTGCCTGGCACACGTCATGAACCTGGTTGTGCAGAAATTTCTCACGCGCTGCCCGGATCTTGCCTGCCTGCTGAGGAAGGCTCGAGGTCTGAGCTCACACTTCTGGCGTTTGCTCCCTGCTTCGGCCGACTGTCAGCATTGCAGCACCATCTTGGCCTCCCCGTCAACCATCTCATTGTTGACGTGGCAATATGCGGGAATTCCACCATCCACATGCTCCAGAGATTGTGGCAGCAGCATAATGCCATTATGCAGTATGAAGTGGCACATGGTCTGACAAGCAGTGGTGCGGACCTCAGAGTGTTGAGCCATAGAGAGTGGAGGCAGGTGAAAGATCTCTGCACGATCTTGCCAGTTTTGAAGACACCACTAAAATGGTCATTCAGGACAATGCCCTTGTCAGCATGACCATTGTGGTGATATTTGTACTGGAACAAGTGGTAGACAGTCTGAAGCAGCAGGTCCCAGCAGTGAGGGAGGAGGAGGCGGACACAGATGCGGACGCAGCACTCGCCGTTGGATCTAGAAGGCCCGACTGTTCCCCAAATTTATAGGTCTTCTTTAGGCGGTGGTTCGGGGTCCAGGACTGATGCAGGGCGGCACTCCAGCTCTGAGTACAGCGTATGAGGCTAGCCACAGCTGTGGTGATGCTGGAGGAGGATGAGGTATGGCTGGACACCGACGGTGCCGATCTCCCTGCAGTAGTAAGAGGATGGCACAGATTTGAGGAAGAGGAGGAAGATCTGTTTACTGCTCCTCGACCCCAAGGCTTGGGAAATCCTGGCAGTATCTCCCACATGGATGCTACATTACCTGCAACATGATCCATGTATGCAATTAAAATGAACAGCAGTTACTGGGTGGCCACCCTTCTTGATCCACGTTTTAAATCGAAAGTCAGCAAATTCCTTTGACCCACACACATTGACAGTAGGATGCAGGAATTTGAGATTGTGCTCATTGATCAACTCAAGACATCTATTGCGTCTTCTTCACGGTGGAACAACATCGGCAACGTGACAGCAGTAGAGTGGCAAGTAGCAGCAGCAGCAGGCAGTTTGGCAGAAGCCTAATGGGTGACATGTGGCAAACATTATTTACCACCTCAGCAACACCTGCAAGGCAGGGCAGAATTGAGACACACAGAGACCGCCATAAGACCATGGTCCATGACTATCTGCATCTCAACACCGATGTTTTTGGACTCTGTCCGGACCCAATCGACTTCTGTGTGTCCAAACTAGATGAATGGCCTGAGCTTGCTCAGCACACCATAGAAGTGTTATCCTATCCAGCAGCCAGCGTTATCTCTGAAGGCACTTTCAGCACAGCTGGCCTGGTAATGACAGACAAATGTATCCGGCTTTCCCCTGAGAATGTGGATCGTTTGGCTTTCAACAAAATAAATCAAGCGTGGATCTCTGATTTTGTTGCCGAGGTCACCGATTAGTAAACTGTAGCAGGTCTACTTCACAATGTGAAATACACATTCCTCATTGAAAAAAAAATGGTCATATTGAAAAAACTTTATTCAAAATACTCATTTCTTATTGCTAATTGTATTCAGAGTGTCCAAAAGGTCATTTTGCTGGTTTTGTGGTCAGCAAAATGACAACAATAGTTAAGGTCTTATTCCAAATTCTCATTTCTTCTTGAAAATTTTAAGCAGTGTCAATGGTTTTGGGGGTCATGCTGCTGTAAAAGACAGCAACAGTCAAGGTCCTATTCCAAAAAAATCATGTTTAAAATACTAATTTCTTCTTGCTAATTTTATTTTGCGTGTCCATTAAAGGGGTGTTATCGTTTGAGTTGCTCGTGCTGTCCAGCTAATTTTCTCAGATTGAGCTTGAAATTCAGGGGCGTGTTCTTCCTCTCAGCAGGCGTGTCTCCCCTCCCATGAGGCGTGTCTCCCCTCACACGAGGCGTGTTTCCCCTCACTGAAGAACTGTGACATCATCATTTTGTTTAAAGCAGGGGATGCAGAAGGTTGTCTGGATATAACAGCTCTGTAGCCTCCTGCCTGCTTATGTCTGCAGCCTTAAGGCTCCAAACTCCAGCAAGCAGCTGTCATATGTCTTAGTTTACACACAACTGAAAGACTGCAGCTGTTAAGATCTCTGCTTCCTGTCAGTGACATGTTGAGAAGCAAATCAGCTTTCAGAGAAGGCCATGCTCATCTTGTAACTGACTTGGGCTGGTGGTGCAGCTGGTAGAGCAGTGCTAGACATTGTTTTTACAACGAAGGGGTTTGGAGTTCTAGTCCCTCACAGGGTATATTTTTTTTTTCCCCCCCTAAATTCTACACATATGTAGAGAGACCTAAAATATATATATGTTAAGCTCTATAATGATATATATATATACACATACAGGGCTCCCCTATATCATTTCTCATCCCCCAGAATATATGCATTGTATCACGTATGTTGGAAGTGCTTTGTGTGACTGCAAGGATGGGACACTATATAGGGGAGTTTTGTGTGTGTATATGAATAAAATTATAGATGTTCACACAATATTTTCATATCTTTATATATGTGTATAAATTTTAAATAAAAAAACAAACAAAACACTACTGATGGGAATTGAACTCCCAACCTCTGTCTTGTAGGGCTGATTAGCTAAGCACTACTCTATACAGGCAGCTCATGCAGGCACAGTGTTGAATCCTTATGTTATACAATACAGGTGATGACGTCATAAGGAGGCGGGGCTCGCATTCGATCTGAGGAACAGAATGCCCTCTTTTCAAAGTACAAACTGAACCTGTGAGGAGGTGAATCAACCTCTTGGCAAAATCCCTTTAAACAGCCAGTAATTGCCCAGATCATCACCATAGAGCTGAGATGTACATAGAGCCAGCAGACTTTGGTTTCACTATCGATTTTAACAGCTCAGAGGGGAGTAAACACAGAGTGTGCAGGCAGCCAATCACAGCGAAGGAGGCGTGGCCATGACGTTTCCTGTCTAGGGGCATATCCCAACAGGCTGAATGAAATGTCAGCCAGCCAATCACAGTGCAGGGGGCGTGTCTAGGGGGCAGAAATAGACCCGGGGGCGTTTTTGTCCCAGCAACAGCAGAAATAAGACAAATTTACAGCGAACCTGATATCTGCTAAACCAAGTGACAGAGGTAATGCAACCCAATTACAAAAGTGCTTATTTTTACTGTCCCCATAATCTGAGACATGATCTTTGTAACGGTAAAACCCCTTTAAGTCTCTTCTGCTGGTTTGGGGATCAGGCTACTGTAAAAGGGGTGCCAGGGGTGCAAATAGGGCAGTACTCCTGTCCGTGCCCCTAATCAAAAAGGGGCTCAGTGGTATGTTAAAAATAGGAACTAGTAATGGGTGGGGACCCCATTTGTTAGCTGCTGGGGCCCTGAAACGGTTAATAGACGACTGACGACAGCCCTGGCTACCATTGCACCCACTATAACTACGGCCCTGCCAGCTGAACCTCCGTGTTCCGCGTTGGGATGTTCATGCTGCCACCACATATATGACATGTTCTTTGGCCCTGGAGCAAAAAGTGATACGGGGCTCCTGCCAGTTGCCATGTGCCATTTCCAATACCGGTGTCTACTTACGTGTCAAAGGGACCTTGTACCGCTATATATACCTAATATAGTACCTATGTACCTAATATAGCTACGCAGTCCTCATCTTTTGTTCCTTGCTGCAGTTTTGGAGGGACACCCAGTATACAAGACAGGGTTCTTCCATAAGACCCTATTTCACAGATATTCCATAGAAGTCTGTTTCTAATCCCAGTTTCCAGTTGCAATGTTTAGGTATTTAAGAACACTTGTGATTTGCTGTCTCTGGAGTACAGTTCTTCAGTAAGAGACTGTGAACAAATCTTCTAGACCTTTTTTAATAATCATATATTTGAACATGGCCTGTCATCGCTTGGTCGGTTCCCTGTGCGTCTCATTTCTGAAGAGCGGCGCCAATCTGTTCTTTAGTGGTTAACACACCCTGCATCCAGTGGTTTACCTCCTCTTCCTCTCCGTCACGGCCACCAATATCATCATCATCAGTCCAAACTGAAGCAAAGACGGGCCAAATATCACCCAGTAAACAGACCCCACTGGATAATCCTTATTCTGAAGACCTCTTTGATGACACAATGCAGTTGGGGTCACAAGGCATTTCAAAAGATCAAGAGGCCCAAGAGGATGATTTTGTCTGCTCTGATGCCCAATCGCTGATGCCCTCAGAGGAGGAGAAGGAAGCTGGTTCCTCTCTTTCAGCTGGACTCGCCATCTTTAAGGTGTGAAAATGACGAACACAAGAGGCAAAAGGCGTGGAACCCGGTATATGTTCTCCAGACCCTTTCTTAACATGAAGTTCTGCCTTTGTCAACATACATGCGCATCTACAAGAAGGGCGACATTGTGTACATTAAGGGTATGGGCACCATACAAAAAGGCATGCCACATAAATGCTATCATGGCAAGACTGGCAGGATCTACAATGTTACACAGCATGCTGTGGGTATAATTGTAAACAAGCAGATCAAGGGTAAAATCATTGCCAAAACAATCAACGTCCATGTGGAGCACATTCGCCACTCCAAGAGCAGAGAGAGCTTCCTCCAGCGCATCAAGGAAAATGATAGGAAGAGAAAGGAAGCCAAGGAGAAGGGCATCTAAGTGTAATTGGAGCGTCAGCCAGCGTTTACAAGTGAAGCTCACTTCGTCCGCACCCATGGAAAGGAACCTGAGCTCCTTCAGCCCATTCCCCGATGAGTTTATGGCATAATGTAACATTATCCTTTGCAAAATATTCCATTGTTGCTTAAGCATACGGATGTGATGGTGCTATGTAAGGTTTTTTAGAATTGTATATGGAGGGGCAAGCGCTCTCGTAAAGGCAGAAATTTCTCAAGCGCTACCCAGGTCTTGACTGTCTCCTGAGGAAAGCTCGAGGTCTTAGCTCACACTTCTGGCATTCGCACACTGCTTCGGCCCGACTGTTAGTGTTGCAGCGTCATCTGGGCCTCCCCGTCAACCGTCTGCATTTCTTCTTGCAAATTTTATACTGAATGTCCATAAGGGCATCTTGGCTGGTTTTGGGGTCGGGCTACTGTAAAAGATACCAATAGTAAAGGTCATTTGTGTTGCTTTTGGAGTCATGCTGCTGTAAAAGACAGCAATAGTCAATGTCCTATTTACAAAAATCTTGTTTAAAATATTCATTTCTTCTTGTTTATTTTATTCTGAGTGTCCAAAAGGTAATTTTTGGTGGTTTTGGGGTCATGCTACTGTAAAATACACCAATAGAAAAGGTTGCATTGAAAAAAAAAACTAATTTCACATACTCATTTCTTATTTCACATGCATCAAGGCAATTAAAATGAACAGTAGTTACTGGGTGGCCACCCTTGTTGATCCACGTTACAAATCAAAAGTCAGCAATTTCCTTCCACCCACAGAAATTGGCAGTAGAATGCAGGAATTTGAGACAGTGCTCACTGACCAACTGGAGACATCTTTTGCTTCTTCATCACGTTCTAATGTCACGGTGGAACAACATCAGCAACGTGACAGCAGTAGAATGGCAAGTAGCCGTAGCAGCAGCAGTGTCCATAAGGGCATTTGTGCTGGTTTTGGGGTCAGGCTACTGTAAAAGGGATGCCAGATGTGCCAATAGGGCAGTACTCCTGTCAGGGGCCCTACTCCTATCAGGGGCCCTAATCAAAAAAGGGCCTAGTGATATGTTAAGAATAGGAAATAGTAATGGGTGGGGGCCCCATTTAATTTAGCTGCATGGGGCCCTGAAACGTTGATTAGACAACTGATGGCAGCCCTGGCTACCACTGCACCCAGTATAATTACGGCCCTGCCAGCTGAATCTCTGTATTCCCCGTTGGGATGTTCTTGCTGCTACCACATATATGACTTGTTCTTGGTCCCTGGTGCAAAAAGTTATAGGGGGCTCCTGCCAGTTCCCATGTGTCATTTCCAATACCGGTGTCTCCTTATGTGTGAAAGGGGCCCCGTAGCAGCTGCTAGCGCTGTACCTTGTATAGCTACGCTGTCCTCATCTTTTCAGTTAGCCATTGAAAGGAATGAATTATTTTAGGCTGTGAATTTTTTTTCTGTGACTCTCAGAGCCAAAATGTCTTCACTAATTGAACCACGTATGCACTTTACTGTTGTGGATGGTAATTCCAGCTTCTCCTCACCTGTTTCGGTCTAAAAATTAACCTGATCATCTTCTCCCATTGACTTTAATGGATTCAGCGATTGATTGAAATCGGGACGATTTTCTTTAAAATCAGTAGTCCAGACCACAGATTAGAGAGGGGCTCTAATATTTTTTAGCTAGTGGCTAGACAGCCAATGGCTTTATTTTGTTTAGCTGTTTGTTTCTGCATCCTGTTTCTCATGTGCCTCAATAAAGCTGGCTGAGGCCAGTAAAAGATTCCTGGTGTCGGAATATCTGTGTGCCAATACCGTTCTACCAAGGACGGTGATCCTGCGAGCTGAATTAACGCCTGGGTCGAACCAAGATGGCGGCCGAATGTGTGTGTGTGTATCATCACGGCCAAGATGGTCCAAAAAATCATTTAAAAAAAACGTACCTAGCTGTCCACCATGGCTTTTTTCCCTGTCAAACCATTATTGTCAACTTGAATGGAGCGTGAGCCTCTCCTCTGTATAAGGATGAGAACCTGGAAGTTGAGAGGAGTGAATCACTAAGAGCGACAGTGGTGGGGTACAATTAGATAAGTATAAGTTTTTATTTATTTATTGGTCCCTTAACCCTAATTCCCTTTTGCTGGACAACCTCTTCAGTGAGAAGATTGTGGGGCTATAGCCTATATGAGAGGTGGTCCAAAAAAGGGCCAGATGTCACATTCAGCTATTGCCAGGTCTATGCATAGGTAGCACGGAGGCTCAGTATTTATTACTCATACCTTACACTGCTGTGGCCCTGGGTTCAAATCCAGCAGAAGACAACATATGCATATAGCTTGTATGTTTCCTTGTGTTTGGGCTTTCTGGTTTCTTCCCACACAGAAACATACAGAAGGCTAAAAGTGGAATTTAGACTAGGACCAATGTGAGTAATGATAATTTCTGTACAGTGCTGCGGGATGTTTCAGGGGTGTATATAAATGTGTATATATATATACATAGACATGGACACTGGGGGGAGAGCTTATTACAGTCTGTATGCCAGATTTGTGGTGTACAATTGTCACAAATTCCAGCTCAAGCCTCGTTTGAACAGAAATCTGATGTTCCCGCTACTTTGAAAAGTTGATGTGGCTTCACATTAGAGGAAGTGGCCTTCCTACCAATTTACCTAAATATTTACTATGTATATTATTACTTGTTATATAAATATTTACTATAGTTTATGATATAAAGTGGCATAAATTATAGCAGAATTGTACTCAAGCTATTGCCTGATGTACATGTAATTTTCTAGCACTCTTCTAGAACATGCGTCAAATATATGAAGGGGCAGGCCTCTTGATCTATTTGGTGCATGACACCTCCGCTCTGTTTGCATTAACCCCTTAAACCTCCACAGACATAATAAAAAGGCTCTTAATTTTTTTTCCTCCACAGGGCTTTTATTTTGTGGGACAAGATGTACATTCAAATAGTGTCATTGACGGCACCATAGAATATAAAGGGAAACGCTTGGATATAAATGATGTGTTATCTGTATTCTGCAGGTTGATATGAATCCGGTAATACCAAATATGTTAGAGTATCATTATGTTATAGTACCAAAAAAAAAATCCAAACATTTTTTTTCAAATTTGCGCCACAACATATTTTTTCAATGACTAATAACTTTTTTCTATTTCCACCTATGGACCTGAGTGATGGTGAATTTTTTAAGGGC